>LPNX010380965.1:565658-674540 GCA_001517045.1 Pseudotsuga menziesii
TGATCTTTGTAAAGAATTCATTCAGAGTCTCGAAATTGGAAGGTTGGAGAGACATGAGTTCATTTTCGAGTTGATAAACTCTCATGTCATCATGCTTTCCATACAGTGATTCCAATTTATCCCATATTTCTTTTGGTGTATTCAGATCCGTAAGATGGAAGAGAAGATCATCGGAAATAGAGAGGCATAAGAAACCGAAGGCTTCATCCTTTTTGTTGAAGAATTTTGATTTTTCTACGGCAGATCCAGGCTCCGGTTCAGTGTCCATGGTGACTCTGTGGAGTCCTTTGCATTTCAGCTGATGCTCCATTTTGAGTTTCCATGTGTGGAAATTGTATGGAGTCAACAAAGGCACTCAGGAGGCTGAGGAGGCCATCTGGATTTGCTTGTAGCGAATGCTTCACCTGTAGAAACCTGAAAATCAAAACATAAAGGGCAAAATAAAGAGATTGAGCTATTGCTCACACTTCATGACTTGTTCTTGAGAAATTGATCTTCGTCCCGCCGTGAGCTCTGATACCATATTAATTCTTGCACATGATCTAGGAACTAGGAATCAAAATCATCAAAGAATTATTAACAAATTACTCATGAATTGGCAATAATCGGAACCAGAATAGGTTTCCTCTCTGTATATTTTATAAACAATAAAGGGTTACAATTCTCATGCAAGAGTAATGGCTTAACTCCATGAAGAATTTGAATTCCTAAGGGAACAATTCGAATTCCATAAGTGAGTCTAGCTTAACTGACTCTTTGCCATGCAATCTCACTCAGTTAACCACTTGACAAAAACCCTAATTGACTCACCAGTCCCTAACTGAAGTTGGAGTGCAATTAATGACTTAATCTCAACTGAAAGACATCAAACACATGTCATAGCAACCAACCATCAAGTGCCAGTACTGCATGACTCCAATAAACCCTGATGAGGTTAACTGAAGCTGAACTGACCATCAGAAGTTGGTGAAGGCGCCTTGTTAGCTCCAGTTCATTAAATAATAATAAAATAATCATTAAATAATATATTTAATGAATGGAGGCGCCTTAACTGACTGTAACTGATTGGTTGAACTGAAAGTAACCATCAGTTAGCATGCAGGTGCATTAATGTCACACAGATCACCCCTGGAGTGCTCCAGTTAGCCTCCTTGACTGTAGGTAGGCGTGAGGATGACTGGGATGGTGGTAATTAATGCTCCAATGATGTCAATTAAACTTAGGATAGTGGTTTAACTAGGCCAATTTGACCGAAAGAGTGAATATGATGGTAAATGTCTCCAACAACATCCACATTCCAAAAGAGAAGAGGACTAAATTAGATCCTTCAGGAAAGAAGTGTATATTTGTGGGATACTTTGAAAGCTCGAAGGCTTACATAATATATTTCCTAGGATATAAGAAGATTGACATCAGTAGGGATGTGACATTTGATAAAGACACGGCTTACAACAAATCTAGAAAGAGACCTGCTGAAGAACCTGAAGAAGCAGAAGCACCCAAAATTCATGATACAACCATGAATGAAGAAAGTCGAGAAGAAGATCGAGAATTTGAAGAACCACAAAGACCTGTAGATCCACCTCTAGAGAAGAATCCTCATAAGAGGAAACCTGCTTAGGTACGAGAACTTATCCAAGGTGCGGAAAGATATGGAGCTCCAGAAGAGAATCACAGAGAAAAAAAGAGGACCAAATCATGTTCCGGGTATGTAGCTTTACTATGTGATTTCATTGATAAAGAAATTTCCAGTTATGAAGAAGTGGTAGAACAGAAAGAATGGAAGGATGCTATGATCGAAGAGTACCAATCGATCATGAAGAATGATGTTTGGGATGTTGTCCCAAGATGAGATAGTAAGTTAGTTGTAACTTCCAAATGGATCTACAAGATCAAACATGCTACAGATGGTAGCATTGAAAAGTATAAGGAAAAATTTGTAGCTCGAGGTTTCTCTTAGAAAGAGGGAATAGATTATGAGGATACCTTTGCACCTGTAGCCAGATACACTTCCATCAGATCAGTACTTCTTCTAGCTGCAGTGATGAAGTGGAAGATACACCAAATGGATGTCAAGACTGCTTTCTTGAATGGTGTAGTGGAAGAGGAAGTGTATGTACAACAACCACTCGGTTTTGAGACACATGAAAGGGACTCTCATGTATGGAAATTGAAGAAAGCCCTGTATGGTTTGAAACAGGCACCCAGGACATGGTACGGCAGAATTGATAGTTTTCTATCCAGTTTGGGCTTTACCAAGAGTAAAGCAGATTCCAATCTTTGCTAAAAGGTTGAAAATGGCAACCCAGTGATGCTTCTACTATATGTAGATGATCTGTTTGTGACAGGTATGGATGGGTTGCTTACTGATATGAAGAGAAATATTGCTGTCGAGTACGAGATGAAGGACTTGGGTATGATGCATTACTTTCTAGTTATTGAGGTGTGGCAAAGTATGGATGGAATCTTCCTTGGACAAGGGAAGTATGCAATAGAGATCCTAAAGAGGTTTGGGATGATGGACTACAAAACTATGGCCACACCTATGGCATCAAACCTAAAGCTATTGAATGATGCTTCTTCAGAGACAGTTGATGCTACAATGTATCTTCAGATGATTGTGTCATTGATGTACCTGATGAACACGAGACCAGACATTTGCTTTGCTGTGAACACCTTGAGCCAGTTCCTGACAGATCCAAGAAATGTTCACTTGGTTGCTGCAAAGCATATTCTGAGGTACTTGATGGGTACAATTGATTATGGGCTTAAGTACGATGTGAATCAAAAGATCAACCTGGAGGGTTATGTTGATTCAGATTGGGCACGCAGTGCCATCGATAGGAAGAGCACTTCAGGGTGTTGCTTTAGTATGGGATCAGGTGTTATCTCTTGCTTTAGTAGGAAGTAATCCTGTGTGCCACTAAGTACAGCTGAAGCAGAGTATGTCAGAGCTTGTTCATCTTGTTGTGAGGTAGTATGGCTGAGGAAGCTACTATCTGATCTCCAGATGGATGCTACTTGTATACACTGGGACAACCATAGTTGCGTGAAGTTGTCATAGAATCCAGTGTTACATGACAAGTCAAAGCACATCGAGATCAAGTATCACTATATCAAGGATATGGTGCAGAGAGGAGCAGTGAAGCTCCAGTATGTTGCGATGGAGGAATAGATAGATGATGTGTTGATGAATCCATTAGCCAAACTGAAGTTCAGGTACTTCAGGGAGAATCTTGGTGTTCTCCAGATTGAGGTTTCCTCCAAGGGAAAGTGATGAGTCCCAAAGCCATTCTGACAAGCAGGTCAGATGTAAGGGTTGAGCCATTCTGTCATGGTGAGAGGATTCAGTTCCTTCCATGTCAGATATGAGTGCTGGCTATTCTGTCGAGTAGGACAGATGTAAGGGCAACTGCCACTCTCCAGGAGAGTGGAGGCACTTGGTCAGTTACCAAGTAGCTCAGTTTGGGACTGGGCGCCTTTCTGACGAGGGTGGAGGATTTGGTTCCTTCCAGGTTAGATGTGAGTGCGTGCCATTCCATCATGGTGAGAGGATTAAGTTCCTTCCATGGCCGATGTAAGTGCGGGCCATTCTTTCATGGTGAGAGGATTCAACTCCTTCCATGTCAGATGTAAGGTCAGGCCATTCTATCATGGTGAGAGGATTCAGTTCCTTCCATGACAGATGTGAGTGTGAGGCCTTTCTGATGTGATTGTAGTTTACTACATGATCAAATGTGAGTGTTGGGTGTGCCTTTCTGATGAGTAGGTTAGATGTAAGTACTGGGCGTGCCTTTCTGACGAGTAGGTTACATGTAAGTGTTGGGCATGCCTTTCTGATGAGTAGGTCAGATGTAAGTGCTGGGCGAAGACGTACCTAATGGCTAGGCCTACAACTAGCATAAAATAAAGCTAGCTTTGTAGAACTTCCTATGACAAGATAGTACACACATGATGATGACCAGATGAGATCCAGATCGAGCTATGATCCATATCTAGTTATGATGACTTTGAGAGGTCCAGATCAAGTGATGATCTAGATCCAGCAGTGATGATCTAGATCGCGAGATGATCCAGATCCAGATCCAGATCCAGTGATGTTGATCCAGATCGAGAGATGATCCAAATCCAGTGATGATGTCCCATGATGATCCAGATCGAGAGATGATCCAGATTCGAAGAATGAAGATGACTTGAAGATGAAGATGAACTAAAGACTCAGAAGACTCAAGATGCAGATGACGAGATGATCCAGTTGCTACAGAGAAGAAGACGAGTGCTGAAAATTGTGTCGAAAGAATACCTTCCTAGTTAAGAGGGAGTGTTGATGTATTTGTAACTTTGGAATGTATTCATTTATGTATCTTATGTATTGTAACCCGAAGTTTATTCTGGGATGTACTATTATGTAATTGAGTCATGTTGTCATGCCTCGATGTTCCAATTGGGAGAATCAATAATGTAAACAGGTCATGTCAAGTCATAGTGGGTAACCCTCTGATTGTGTAAGGGTTAAAGTCCCCGCAGTTTCGGGGCACTAGGGTTATTAGAATCTCAAAGTAGAGGTCGGTCCTAGTAGGGTTTTAGTCATGTCGGGATTAGCATAAATAGAGAGCTGGGATCTCTATTTAGCACACATCACTCACACACTCAAGTGTAGCGCATAGTTGAGGAAGGAGAAGACACTGGGGCTAGACAAGAAGAAGATTTTTGCTGTCGGGAGTGCATCTTACTGTTTTGGGGTTTTACATTTTGTGCTGATTCTATCTCTGAGGAAGTTGCGGGGTTTTCTCCATTTATGGTTTCCCCGATCAAAACACTGTGTTCATTGTCTCTTGTGTTTGATTGTTGTACTTGTTATTATCTCAGTAAAGATTCTAACATAATGCTAGCTTAATGTTGAAAAACTAAAAAGAGTGATGGAAAAACAGGGAGAGAGAGGAGGGAGAGAGAAGGGTGGAGAGAGAAACGGGTAGGGGAGAGAAAGAGAGAGAGAGGGAGAAAGACATTAGAGGAAATTTCAACTCAAAATGGGCCTCCTAAGGAAAATTCATAAAATAATAGTTAAAATAATAAAATAATATTTATTAATTTTGGACGAAGAAAAGAAAAAAACTACTTTTTTGTTTGTATTTTCGATATATCTCCCTATGTTTTTACTTAAATTTCGATCAGGAGAGCTTATTCCGTATCCAACGAGTACCCACTAGGCAGTCTTTTGACGGAACCCGCTACCCAAAAAACAAGAATACCTAAAAACACACGGAAGATATGTTGAAAATAATTCCACATCCAACGAGCTCTTCTGATCGAAATTTGTGTAAAAACAAAAGAAGATATGTCGAAAATACGAACAAAAAAAGTAGTTTTTTTTATACCTATCCCCAAATTTATATTAAAAATTTGTTTAAGACCTATACAGTATTTCAAATTTAAAGCAATTTCATTGGCTAACACATGATGACATGGAATTTGAATTAGAGTTGAAAGGCCCATTTTGAGTTGAAATTTCCTCTAATGTATTGAGCGAGGAAGTGTGGAGGAGAGAAGCATGGGGAGAACTACGTTGATATATTTAGTTATGAATACATTGATGGAGGAGACCAAGGCGACAGAAATAGAATGAGTAAGTGATAAAATACTAAAAAATGTAGTTTCCAATTTCCGCGTTTTGAACTTCAGAAGTTAGAAATCGAGAAGTAAAAGTTCGATGGACAAACATTTGACTGTTTCGGTTTTCGAACTCGGAACGAGAAAGGGCGAAAATCGGAAAACTAAGAAATCGTAAGTGTAAAAAGTGATCTTGCCGACTTCCACGATTTGAAAAAGAGAGTAAGTGTAAAAAGTGAGCTTGGATTCATGCGAAGCAATCTAGGTAATTGTTACTATAATTCTATGTTTTTTAAAGGTATTTTTATTATTATTTAAAAGAGAGAGAGAGTGAGGGAAAAAGAGGAGAGAGAGAGAAGGGAAGAGAGAGAAATAGATAGGGGAGAGAGAGACAGAGGGAGGAAGATGTGGAGTGAGGAAGCGGGGAGCAAAGAGATAGGGGGAGAGAGATATGTTGATCATGCGTTGATGTATTTAGTCATGAAGGTCTTCACGTAAAACCTAAGTTGTAACTTCAGGTCAATAGTACCAACAAAAGTATTATTAAAATGTAAATTTTATGTCTCCCAAGGTAAGTCAGAAAGGTTTAGTTGCAGAAAGATTCAATATTTTTACCCTCTCTAAACCGTAGATCTAGGATACATGAATGATGGAGACCAAGGCGGCACAAATAAGACTAAGTGATAAAATACAAAAAGATGTAGTTTCCAATTTCTGCATTCCGAACTTCGGAAGTTAGAAATGAAGAAGTAAAGATTCATTGCACAAACATGTGTCTATTCCAGTTTCTAAACTCGGGACGGGAAAGGACGGAAATCGAAAAACTGAAAAATCCTAAGTGTAAAAGGTTACCTTGTCAACTTCCATGATTCGAAAATCAAAAGTAAAAAATCGAGCATATCATAAAAACCTTTAGATAGAAAGCCCGTGGATTTGGGTAAAACAATCTAGCTAATTGTTACTATAATTATAAGTATTTTTAAAGTTATTTTTATTATTATTTAAAAGAGAGAGAGAGAGTGAGGGAAAAATAGGGAGAGAGAAACGGGCAGATGAGGGTGAGAGAGAGAGCGAGAAAAATATCAAGCAAGGAAGCGAGGATGAGAGAGGTAGGGGGAGAGAGATACATTGATCCTCCATTGATGTATTTAGTCATGAATACATGGACAACGGAGACCAAGGAGACATAAATAGAACGAGTAAGTGATAAAATACCAAAAATTGTAGTTTCTTATTTCTGCGTTGTGAACTTCGGAAGTCGGAAATCGAGAAGTAATGATTCGATCCACAAACATGTGACTATTCCAGTTTCTAAACTCGGAACTAGAAATGATGGAAATTTGAAAACTGACAAATCGTAAGTGTAAAAAGTGATCTTGCCGACTTCTGCAATCCAAAAAAGAGAGTAAGTGTAAAAAGTGATATTGGATTCGTGTGAAGTGATCTAGGTAATTGTTACTATAATTCTAAGTTTTTTAAAGGTATTTCTATTATTATGTAAAATAGAGAGAGAGAGTGAGGGAAAAAGAGGGAGAGAGAGGAGAGAGAGAGAAGGGCGGAGACAGAAACGAATAGGGGAGAGAGAGAGATAGAGAGGCAGGAAGATATGGAGCGAGGAAGCGGGAAGGAGAGAGGCATGGAGAAGAGATACGTTGATCCTCCGTTTATGTATTTAGTCATGAATGTTTTGAGGTAAAACAACAGTTGTAAATTGGGTCAATAGTACCCACAAAAGTATTATGAAAATGTAATTTTTAGTCTCCCAAGGTAAATCAGAAAGGTTCATAGTGTAGAAAGGACTTAACATTTTTACCCTCTCCAGACCGTAGATGTAGGATACATAGACGATAGATACCAAGGCGGAAGGAATATAATGACTAAGTGATAAAATACAAAAAATGTACTTTCCAAATTCCGTGATCCGAACTTCGGAAGTCGAAAATCGGGAAGTAAAGATTTGATACACAAACATGTGACTGTTCCGCTTTCCAAACTCGAAACAGGAAAGGGAGGAAATCATAAAACTGGCAAATCCTAAATGTAAAAAGTGATCTTCTTGACTTCCGCAATGCAAAAATCGAAAGTTGAAAATTGGGAATATCATAAAAACCTTTGGACACAAAGTCCTTAGATTTGTGTGAAGCAATCTAGGTAGTTGTTACTATAATTCTTTTTTTTATTATTATTTAGAAAGACAAAGAGAGGGAGGAAAAAAAACGGAGAGAGAAGGGGGGAGAGAGAGAGGGGGGGGGGGGGGGGGGGGGGGGGAGCGAAGAAAGATATAGAGCGAGGAAGCGGAGAGGAGAGAGGCAGGGGAGAGATACGTTGATCCTCCATTAATGTATTTAGTCATGACCAACGCAGAAAAAATAGAATGAGTAAGTGATAAAATACAAATAATTGTAGTCTGGAAGTAAATATTGGATGCACAAACATGTGACTATTCCGGAACGAGAAATGGTGGAAATCAGAAAACTGATAAATTGTAAGTGTAAAAAGTGATCTTGCCGACTTCCACAACAAAAATAATTTTATTTTTCATGTTTTGAAAAATTATTATTTTTATTATATAATGAGTTATAAAACTCAAAGACTGAAATAACATTTGCACAAACAAACATTTTATTTATTTATTAATAAAGAAAATGACACTTGGAGAACTCAACTACATGAGGGGACACCAACCATGGCACCAAAGAACATATGTAAGCAAGCTAGACTGATTGATACCAATCAAATCCAATCCAAAACTCAACAACCAGACAAGATCCTAAATCATAGGGATTTAGAGATCTGATTGGAGATTTGATTGAGATGGCATAAGACCTGGGCAAAAGCTATATATATGAGTGCACTGGAATAGCACGAGACGTCGTGTTGTGCATGGAGAAACTTTTCTATGAATGCATGTGTTGAGTGTTTCTCCCGTTTTCATAAGTCCATCGCTTAGCTTGTTACGGACTCTGAGAGAGAGTGCCATGTGGAAGCTTTCTTGTTGTAGCTTGTTACAGACTCGAGGATTGAGTGCCACGAGGAAGTTACTTGCTGTTCTGATGCATGATTGGTGATCCAGCTCGAGGGTGGAGCGGAGCAAACTATTGAGTTGTTGCCTCCTATGGTTGGGAGGAGTTGATTCTCCAAGTGTGTTTCCCCTGGGTTCAAGTAAGTAGATCTGATTTAGTTTCTCATATATTTCGGCTTGACTTATGGTTATTTGCATGATCAATAAAATATCTTGACAGTCAAAACAAACCTTTTGTTTGTGTTCCTTTTGATTAGTTAAAATCTTTCCTGATGTATTGCTTATGCTGGGGATGTTACATATGGTATCAAAGCCCAGGTTCGAACACTCGGCCTTAAGGGCTCTTTCACACGTGTTTCAAATCCATGAGATTTGTTTATGATTCTGTGTATAAAGAAGAATTCATGTTTCTTGGGACAACCAATACTCTCAAACCTCGCTCACGGCAATGCCGTCCTCCCCACAATTCCTTAATTTTCAGGGCTTTATATTCCACAAGTTTGATCCCAAACATGCTAGATTTGGTGCAGTGGATTAAAGACGAAGGGGGAATGGCTGAACAAAATCCCATCATTTCTTTTCCTTATGCATATACACTTGGGATGGTTGTACGGTAATGCGTTTTGGCACTATGATTTGATTACCACATGGAATCTCTGTATGCAAACTTGAGGATCAACCGCATTTATTCGTGGAATGTCATTTACTTTGTTTTACCTGCATTTCCAGATCTGGAGTATGAACCTTGTTTTGCATGTGATTGTATTTGAATAGAAAACTGTTATCTGGAATATATATATATAGTGATGACCCTCGATCCAATGCTATTGGCATTAGATGATCTAATACATAGTTATACTGTAGACTTTCGATCCAAAGTGTTACCGTATATATGTTTCTTTTGTGCTAATATATTATTGTTTGCTCAAAGTTTGAACTTCAAATGGATTCGAAGAGGAGATTGTGAATAGACTTTCAATTAGTGATTTGATATAGGGTCGAATGCGTGTAGATTTAGAGAAACATTATATTTTTTATTGTTTGATTCCCTTATAGCTATGAAAAATATGTTTTCTTGATTGTGTTGATGTGGCTCATGGAATATTAAGTATCTGATCCATAAGAGAGATCCATACCTCTGATATGTGTGTTTCCCTTTACCCATGTTTTGCTATCTTCTCTTCCTGCAAATTCCTTTCATACATATTCGATCTGAATGCATAGACTTATGTGTTTTCCTTTCTAAAATTTATGCTAGATCTGCATGTATGGTTAAGGATTTATGTTGTGATCTCTTTTCACACTTTTCGGATCTGAATATATATATCTTGTGACTGCAATTTTGATTCACATCTAGAGAACCTGGTTTCTTGCAATGATTGATTGGAGATGACTCTATAGATCTATTGGATTGCTGCGTTGAGTTTATCTTTTGCTATGGAAGTGTAATCCATATCTAAAACCAATCTCTTCCTGCAATTTGAGTTTTTCTGTTGAAATCATTTATGGGAATCCAGATCTGAAATCGATCTAGCCATATGTGTTTGGTATTAATGCTGTAAAATATCTGTATTTATATATGACAGAACTTGTTTGTCTCCATTTTTTTTTTTTTTTGATGGGTGTTCAAACTCTGAATCTGTGATATAATAAAGGATTTAATAGAATGTGTTTTGATACCTGGATGATGTTGTTGTGAATCGTATTCCTTCATACTATTTTATAACAAGACGTGATTTTATGAATGATGAACTTTGTATGGGTTGGGATTTATGTATAGATCTCATTGGCTTCCTGCGTTGCGTCTATCTTTCATGGTAGAATTGTAATCCATATCTGATTTGTATTTGTCTTGAATCACTATGCAATTCGATAGGACTTGATTTATATTATTTACAGATCGTGTTTATTATTATATTATATATATATATATATATTGGATCGAAATATGTGAATATGTGATCAACTTATACCAGCTTAGGCTGAAGGCGTGATTATTTTGTTTAAAAAAAAAGAAAAAAAAGAAAGGAAAACTAGATGTAAACCTTGATCCACTTGGCAATGATTACCATCAAGGCGCTCACGATCTGCAACGATATTATTTTTAATGATTCCCATCCATTGTGCTGGCGATAGGAGTAGATCCATGTTTTCAGGATACACAGTTTGCTCACTGCAAAAGTTTTACCTTTTAATGATTTCCAGCCTCTGTGGTACTCAACGTCTTTGTCTTTAGTTTTCTTTACCTGCACTGTGCCGCGAACTGAGCAACCATTAGCCAACAACACTATTACCCACCAAACCGCTCTCTCTGTTCAGATTTCCTCAGATTTCCTGGCAGAAGAGTTTTGAACAGAAACTTAGGGGATCTGTCAGTAGTTTTAATGTTTCCTATTTTTTTTTTCCTCCATTTTTCAACAACTTTTCAATCAGCGGGTCACCTTGTGCTTCTTCCTGCCATGCCACAAGTAGTCCATCTTCTTGTTAAGTTTCAAGATCTGAAAGGCTGCGGGTGTTTCGAAGGTAAGTTCGGTATGATCTCTGCACCAAACTGTCTGTCTGGGATTTTATATCCTTCAGATCCAAATCGGCTGTATATGAGGCATGTTTTTCCAATCATTTTTACAACTGTGGATTTAGATTAGGAAAGCCTATCTGAAAACCGTTAACCTTTTTTTGTTTTTTTTTTTTAAGATCTCCGAAAACATTGATCATCTAGTTGTAGATTTAAATAATGAAAGAATCACAGTTTCCTTTCTCTCCTTAGCCGTGATCTAAATGCATAGAATCCATCTTCTTATGTGTGCGTTTCTCCTGTTCAAAGCACTGAATCTAATTTGTGTAGCTGAAAATAAATTATATGTTAAAAGGACACGGACAGTCCATGGATGGGTTGTTACAATATGGATGAAATCCTTAACTCTGAAGGGAAACAGAGATTGAAAGGATGGGATACGATATGCCTGTGCATTGCATAGCGTGTGAAGAGCTATTAGTGTTTGGATGGCTATCGACATTTGATTGGTATGTACACGTCCATTCTGAATGGATGCGTGTTGTTTTAAGATGATAAGCAGTACATATATTTTGATCAACATTATCAATGTTTTAAAATCATCTAGAAGAAAATTGGTTACATAGATTTATATATATATGATCATACCCGCAGATTGTTGGATCCATATGCTTTATAAGAGGGTTAAATATTTTTTTTTTATTGTTGGATCCATATGCTTTATAAGAGGGTTAAATATATTTTTTTACATGTTTAGATATGTCTGCCATAGATCCAGTTTGACCTGGAAACTGTATGTGTTTTCCCTTGGCTGTCATCTTCGATCGGCTAAAGTCGTTTTATGCCTGAATTAAAATGCCATGATATATGTTGTGGTGAGATAATTGGCGGTCTGGTTAAACCGTTTTAAGTCTTATTTGAAGAACCTGAGTTGTGTTATTCTTATGAGATCATCAATGATTCGTTTAAGTCATTTTTTTTAAATGCCAGAGTCTATGCTTTGTTAAATCATCTTGGTTTTGTGTGAAGTCGTTGTGGTTTTGCATAGAGAATACTTTTCTGTTGATTGTGTTCAGAATTAGAACTGATGGGTGAGTTACGCTTTGGGTAAAGGTGGTTACGTTGGGTTATTTTCCATAAGGTGCGAGTGTCTACAGTCTTGTTGATCGATGCGAATTGCACCTGTGTAATTCCCTGTAGGACAACAACCTAGTTGAAGATAATACATTGAGGAGCATGCCCATAGATTCCCTTTGAAAGTCTGATTGCGTAAATACCATCAGTAGCCCCGTATCTAAGGGCATTTTTTCTTGAACAGATTTCATAAAACAAAAATAAAAGATCACAAATGGCAGTCGTTCTAAATTTTGATGGTGAAATATCAATAACCTTAAATAGTACAGATCCTATTGAATGATAGAGGAATGAATTCTGCTTACTCGATGAGAAGAGAATGCTTTTTTTTTAAAAGATCATTACATCGATTTTTTTAGTGAAAGTCGGAAATCAAGAATATCATAAAAACCTTTGGATACAAAGCTGGTGGATTTGTGTTAAGCTATCTCCGTAATTGTTAATATAATTCTAGGTTTTTTTCAAGGTATTTTTACTATTTAAAAAAGAGAGAGGGTGAAGGAGAGAGAGGAGGGCTGAGAGACAAACTAGCAAGGGAGAGAGAAAAAAAGGGAGAGAGGAAGGGGCATAGACACCTTATTCCTTAGTTAATGTAAAACCTCATTTGTAACTCACAAAAGTATTATTAAAATGTAATTTTCATCCTTTGCAAGTCGGATAATTTTCAGTCTCCAAGGTAATTTACCCGCTGAGATCACCTTTCCTTTGCAACTCTCTGTTCAAATTGTAGTTATACCCCGCTTTCCTTTGCACCTCTCTGTTCAAATTGTAGTTATATTTTTGACAGGAAACATATAAATTCTATTTTTGAGAGGAAACATATAAATTCTTAAAGTTTAACAACTCATAACATTAGACTGAACAATACTACAAAATTTCTATTTAGTAATTTACTATTCCTGAAAAATGCTACGTGCATACTGGATCAAGATTACGCTGTAATGAGTTTTGCTCTGTTTGACTATCGACAGTTTACAAACTAATTCAAGTGTTTCCGATTACAACTGGATGATAGTATTACACACAAAATTAGTTATCATCGAATCGATAAAGAAGGATATACAATGCTGTAGAATTGAAGTTGCGAACTCCTATTAGAGACTCTGGATTACACTGCGTCAAAATCTATACAGCAAAGGACATTGATTATGAGTCTTTCGTTGATAGCGTACTCATAGTCTATTTGCTAGTCTGCACGTCCGTAGTGACGGTTCTATTGAAACCTAATGTTTAAAGTCCTTCCCCCTGATACCTAATCAGGGTTTGAAGGACTTTCCACGGACGATTCGCGTGGCGCTATATAACTGTCTTTCCTGTCACGTCGAAAAGCTAAATACAGCACAGCAACTACATATAGAGCCATGAGTGGAAATACCACTAGACCTATAAATACTGAAGCTACCTTTGGCAAATTATTATGAACCAACCATGTCCCAAATCCTTTGCTAAGGTAGTAGATGTTGATCCCTATGGTACCGCATCCAATCAGCGACACAACAACAACGATCTGCCACAGCATGAAGAACAATCACCGTTTATAAAAGTTAAATAATAATAGTTTGCCGAACAACTTTTCTCCACATGGGTAGTTGTGGCTTACAGCGGTTGAGCTCCTGTGAGGCCCCATCTTTGTCTTACAACTAGTAAACTTCAACAGGGGAATTAATACAAATGGCAAGTCAAATGATAATATCATCTGCAGGAAAAAGGTAATATTAAGCAAATGATTGAGATCCTAATTCATAAAGTATACGAAATCAGGGGAATTAAGAATAATGTCAAATCAAATGATAATATCATCTGCAGGAAAAGATAATAATAAGTAACTGACTGAGATGCCAATTCATAAAGTATTGGGAATATGGTATATAAGAAGCATACCGAAGAAACAATAATAAGTTTCCCAGCACCAGAAGAGCCATAAATTACTGAAACTACCAAACATGGGATGATGGCAATGCATTGGGTGATAAGATTACGAAGCCATGTCTTTATTTTGAAATTGAGAAATCCCTTGAACAAAAAACACACAAAACACCTGAATGTTATTCTATGTTGTATGATAGAAATATTGTACAACCTAAAGCTAATGATCATTTCGTTTTAGCTTGCCAGCTTGCCAGAAAATATCATTTGAGAATGCTATATACCTGCATGACATACTGCCCAGCATAGGTTCCTGTGATCGTTGAGCTCTGCCCAGATGCCAGGAGTGCTACTGCAAAAACTTTTGAGCTCCAATCTCCTAAAACATGCTGAAAAACAACATACCATATCAGTCCAGTCACAGATGAGTCTAATTAAATTGCTGAAGCTAAGTTTCTAGTGTTTAATGTAAGTTGATAGAAGTTTTTTATATGAAGAAGATTGTAAATCAAAACATATGCACAAGAAGAATAGAACAGACAGATAGATACAGGGGAGAGAAGAGAAGAAGAAGAAAAACTCTCTGAAGAGTTTGAAGCTCAGACTTCTGTGTTTTGTGAAAGTATTCATAGCCTAATACAGGGGAGAGAAGAGAAGAAGAAGAAAAACTCTCTGAAGAGTTTGAAGCTCAGACTTCTGTGTTTTGTGAAAGTATTCATAGCCTAAGCTCTGTAAAAGCCTTATAAATTTATAAATTTCTAAGTTTGTATTTATGAAACATCCCTATAAATTTATAAATTTGATGTTGTTTACATTTCATTTTGAGTAAAAGACACACAAAAATCAGTAATTATTTCAGTGCCTAAAAGTTTTAACCTTTTATCTGCAGATTGTTCAAGGCAAGTATTATATAATATTATGTTATATAATATTGTGAGTAAGTTGCAATAATTGTGTTGCAGTTATTTTGGTGGCAAGACTTTCATTTAAAAGAAAAAGGCCAAAAGAAAAAGGTTATGCTGCGGGGTAAGTCAAGTTATTTACCGCAGCCGCGGTTAGCGAGACAGGGCTTCCACTTTATACATTTTTTGTATCCTAACCATCAATAATATGAATAGTTCCTAAGTATAAAAGACAATCCTCAGGACCCAGGGACGCTTCTGTACGACTCACCCACCAGATATCAAACTCTGGTCCACTGAGGGCAGGACAGTAGTTAAATCTAGTGAACTAAAATCTTCTGCTTGTGAGATGGATCTATACGATCAAGTTTTTCATGTTCCACTTTAGTTTATAATCACCATGGACGGATGGGTTTTTGATGCAAAGCTATGGATATTTTTTTAAATCAGAGAACATTGGGATCAACTTACATTTAATAGAAATGATGCTTTATTCAGATCCAAGTCCCCACAACTCTTTAAATCCTGTGGAGATATGTTTTGTGATGAACAGACAGATCCGCTCACAGTAATAACAGCAACGTTGATTATGAATGCAATAAATAGAGCAACTCCAGTTTCTATGAGGAAATATCTGCACGTTGACTGTAAAACAGACATCACTAATTCCACTTGATTATTTACACAATAACGTGTTTCTGGTCTCAAACTGGCTATAAGCGATTGAAGAATACTTACATTAATATCAGAAGCACCATGAGTAACTTTCCGGGAAAGAACCAAGGCAGAATGAAGAAATAGATTGTGCCTGGACATGGTCGATCTGACGAGTTATTGCCTGAATTAAATATTTGTTTTTACATAAACCCTATTGTGTGAGGAAGCCTATTGAAAATTTGTATAGATAACAAGCTTAGTTGGAGATATCTCTGAACGACTTCTGTAAACCAAATATTTACAATGAATTAATAAGAACAGGAAAACGATCGGAGCTTACGGCATAACCATAGCTCCAAGAAGAGAGATGGCAAGACCAGTTGCTCCATTTCCGTTTAATTGAGGAACGAACAGTCCTTTTATGACCTCTTGTGGTTTAGGTTTTGCATATGCCAGCTCTCCAAGAAAACAAACAAACATTGTAGATACAAGAAGACCAATGAAGGCCTCCAATTTTCTGATCTGAAATGTAACGATTTATAACATATGTCAAATAAAATGCGATACTGTATGGGAAGACATGAACATAATTCAGTGAAATATTGTATGGGAAGATATAATTCAGTTGAAAGTATAAAGCACCCCATATCTCTGCAATCCAAGAGTCATGATTGTGCTGAGTCCAGTTATAAGAACACCAGCCCATACAGGGATATAGAACAGCATATTAAGAGCAAATGCAGTTCCCAGCACTATACACAGAAGCAAAAACAAAGCAAAAACAATAAAATAGCATCAGAACGAAGGGATGGATATTAAAATATTACATCCGTGAAGTTCCTTTTCAGTGTGAAAAATAATCAATGCGTTACTCTTTGTTTGCAGTCGAAATTTACATGACATATCATTCATAAAAGAAAAATCTAACCTTCAGGAATATTTGCTGCAATAACAGCCACTTCGGCGAGAAGCCATAAGATGAAACTTATTTTACTTGGATACTCTTCTCTGCAGTGTTCCGCCAGATGCTTACCTAGTTAAAGCCAGAATGTTCATGGGTTATAAGCTTAATACCCTTATGACGAAAATACCAGTTCATATAGTTTTGATAGAGCTCTATGTTCTTTTAAGTTTTTATAGTGTCTTGGTTTTCCTATAATCATTTCCCAATTCATGGTGTAAAAGAGAAATTTATAAATGTTTGGAACTTGTCATACTCAACCCATCATGATCACCCATCATGATCAGAGAACATCATCATGATCAAAGAAAACAGATAATTTATATAAATTAATATATTATCATGATCACAGAGAACATCATCAGAATCAAAGAGGACTGAGAATTTTAGCATAAAATTAATATAGCTGTTGCATAGACAAAACAGAGCCAGGAGTCTCTTGATTTAAAAAAAAAAATTAATTACATTTAACTATTTTGGATTTTCAAAATCATAAATACACAAAACATAAAATATACATTTTCATAATAAAACTTAACTTTTAATGAATATTTAAAAAAAACTATTTTATAAAATAAACCTATATATATATATATACACCGTGGGCAGGACTCACCTGTTATAACTCCTAAATTCGCTGCAAGGGATTGAATAATCAAGGCAAAGATTGATGCCAAAAGAATGACCCACAGAAGCTACAAAGATGATTTGATATCATATAATATATAATCAAGAATAACAAATATGAATGTTAATATTCTGTGAATTGCAATCTTCAAAAATAACAGCTAATGACGATCAACCGTTTAACTCATATATACCTCGTATTTGTATTGCGCGCCTGCCTGGAAATCAGACTCCACTGAGACAATACACAACAGTCTAACAGCTTAAATCAATATCATTATACAGTAATGTCATCTGTCTCCTCTCTGATATAAATAAATACATAACAGACGGATTAGAGATTTTAAGACATAAATAAAATACATAAAAGACGGATTAGAAAATAAGATATTAATTACGGTTTCCAGGATCCATGTAAGCGATGGACACCAGAAATCCAGGTCCAAGATGAGTTAGAAATTTTCTCCATCCTCCCTTCTGTATTATTTGACAAATAAAAGTTATTATTAGCAAAGCTGCTTAGATCCATGTAAGCTATGGACACCAGAAATCCAGAGATGAGTTATAAATTTTCTCCCTCAAATAAAAGTTACTATTAGCATAATTATTTATAGGCTACCCCAAATTAAATCTCACTAATAGGCCATTTATAAGTTTTTTTTTAATAAATGTTTATTTGGAAATCTTCATCATCTTCCCACAATTTTATATATCTCAAGAGCTCAACCTCCTCTAATTTAATCTTAAAAAAACACTACACACAAAACAATATTAAAATCCGTAACGCAAAAAGCACACAAAAATTTATATAAATATAATGTACCTCTCCCTGGATCTTGACATTGCATGATAAATCAACTACATTCGAACAGACGACTGAGGATCTGCTTGGTATTTCTAGCAGGCTGCTCTCCCCAAACTGTCCTGATCTCAGGACTGATGGCTGGGCCATTGTATTTCAGTGATTTCACCCCAGTTTCTTAGAAAATATCATTAATCTCATAGCAGAAATGAGAGACGAATGAGACGGATAGCTGGAACTGGAAGCTGATCTGAAGAGTTAGACCTCAATCCATCTTTCATAAAGATCGACCTGCGATAACTACGGAGTTCATGAACTCGAGAGAGAACCTAATTATAAGAGCAGGTAGACCCCTATGTTTTGGGTTATTACCTGATTAACATTTTATGTTATGATTGAGAACTCATCTGGATGTGGTTTTAATGGTTAAGAACATGTGTTATTTCTTTGGAGGTTTACCTTTTGGATTTTTGGATTATTAGCTAATAACATTTCACACCATGAAAGAGAACACCTGAAAACATGTGTTATGTCTTTAGAGATGACAGACCATGTAAGATTGTTTTATCAACCTGTTGTTACAAAACTCTAAAGATATACTCTGACACTGCTTAAATTTTAACTTGGCTTCCTTTAATTGGTTTTTTTTAATAAAAATAGTCGTTATTAACTTCTGATAAAGAATCTAAGTACACTGTAATAATACTAGCGGCACGGAATTAAACTGGGGATGAAGAGAATCACAACCTAACATTTTAATCATTTTATTAACCAAAAAAAATCTATATTATAATGTCATTAGTTTCGATTCTTTTTTACTCGCCTACAGACGCATATGAAATCACCTGGTCCATCCAAATTGCGCCAAGCTTCTCTTATAAAGTAATTTCGACCACGAAGAGTACATTGTACAGAAGAATATTTACAGCCCTAATCTTAAAGTTCAACGTTGCATTTGGTTTTTAAATTACGAGTATTTGGAATTTTACATTCTCTGTTTACTCAATTATCCTTTGATATTTCAGGATGCCGGGGATAGACTAGTCATGAGACTGGTGAGAACAAAAGGAGATTCGCGCAGATTGATAGTGACTAGTGAGAACAAAAGGAGATTCGCGCAGATTGATAGATTCTGAGACAGTATTTTTACCAATTTTTTCAACAAAACAAAAGACAGTATTCTTTACCATACTAGTTATTGAATTGCCAGCGTGTAGTGGGTAATGCTATTTTATTGAACCCACCAACAACAGTGCTAGTCCAAACGGAGAAGAGTTTCTGCACTGCAGTGCACCTTACATTGAAGTTGGTCTTTGAAATGTATTAATAGAGTGCAGAGGGTACTCAAGTACACTGTATCGATCTAAAAGTTAGCAATTGAAAAGTCCTAGTTGAGTATAGGTTTCTATAGTGAATATTAGTGATCCTATCACGAGTTTGGTAGTGTTTTAACTTTTTTTTTAATTCTATGTCAAACTGTCAGTTTTAAAAGGTTGGCTCCCAATTTTGATTTTTTTTAAATTAGATGTCATACAGTCAGTATTAAGAGGATCAATCAAGTCTAACTTTGACCCTCAAAATTGAGAACAGAGATTTCAATTTTAGCTAATAAATATTTCCACTAACTCTCTCAAGTAAACATTTAACTCTCTCTTTAGCTATTCAATACTTCAACTAACTCTCTTTACTCTAAAATTGACCTACAAAATTCGGAACATAGATTTCAATTTTAGCTAATGAAATACTTCAACTAACTCTTTCTAGTAACATTTAAGTATCATGCATAATGATATTTAAGCTTACAATTTAGTCTACATACATTTAAGTATCATGCATCAATGATATTTGAGCTTACAATGTAGTCAACACAATGGTACAGTGAATATTATTAATACTATCATTAATAATATGAGTTACTCTTTTATTTTATTTTTCAAATTCCAAATCAGAATTGAATGTTTATGTGGAATTTTGACCCATAATTAGATTAAACTTTTAGGTCATAATTACTTCAACCAATTCTTTATGGTCGACATTTAAATATGATGTATCAATGGTGTTTGAAGTACACTGTATTCAAGACAATGACATTAAAGTTTACATATAATTTTAACTAAAGAGATTTCACTTTTAGGTCATAATTACTTCAACCAATTCTTTATGGTCGACATTTAAGTATGATGTATCAATGGTGTTTGAAGTACACTGTATTCAAGACAATGACATTAAAGTTTACAATTAACTAGTTTATGGTAAACCATTAAAACTAGGCATTGTAACAAAAGTACAGTGTATTCAAGACAATGACATTAAAGTTTACAATTTATTAGTTTATGGCAAACCACTAAAACCAGTCATTGTAACAATGAGAAGATAGGAAAAAAACATTCTTTCAACACAATAACATTAAAGCTTACAATTTATTAGTCTAGGGTAAACAATTAAAACTAGTAATCAAATTTGAGAGGGTATGAAAAAATACATTTTTTTTAGTTTACCTAAGTGAAAATATTGTATTTTACAATTCTGGGTGAAGAATGTATCAATGTAAAATTTAATAACTTTGCTGGAAATATTGGTAGGGTAATTCTCAACTTAGTTTCTTTGATAAGTATTTGTTGAATAATGTTGTATTATAAAACTTGAGAATGGAAGAATCTAAAACTTGAGAACTTAGCTTCAAATATTAGTGAGATAAATTTTTAATTTAAATTATTTGCTAAGTATTTGTTGAATTAAAAACACTTGAAAACTAGTAAAGCAATTGAATAAAAGAGAAATGATCTAGATAACAATTCAAAATTTATCTAAAGATGGTAAGAAATAAAAACCTCAAAAATAAAATAATTGTTGAAATAAAGTAGACATGGTAAACCAACAATAAACAATATAAACTTCTTATGAAATCACATATTGTTTCCATGCAAAGTTTGTTTTAAGAAAACTATAAATCCTAGATAATGGTTTTGTTAACATAGAGATTTTTTGTTTTATTTTTTTGATATACCAATTTTCCCTCACTACTAGATGGAATGCTACTATCAAATTTCATAGATGTGTGCATAAACTAAGATGGAATGCTACTAATAGAAATCAAATTTCATGGTTGTGTACATAAACTAATATGAGATGGAATAGCTACTACTAAGTGCTTCATGTTCTCCCTTTTCTTTTACTTGTTTTTTTTAATATCCATAGTACATACTTCAACATATTGCAAATGAAATCCACAAGAAGGTTGGAATACATTTAAATCTCCTCTAGCTCTTAAGAAAGGGAGGAATAGATGAAAAAAATGGAATAGACAAAATGTATGATGAACCGGTACTCTATTGGAATATTAATGTAATGGATTTTGCATAGATTTCAGCTCTATTTCAATGAAATTGAATGATTTGAAAGTATGAATAATGTGTTGAATGTATTTTTTTTTCATGAAATCCTCAAAAATTTACCCAAAGAATGTTGTTTCCAAATTTATTTGTTGAACATATATCAAGGATTCTTAGTGTTTTAACCATCACATCACTACATAAGATTACATAAGGGAAACACCTTATGTAACCTCAAGGTACATGTAGACCCATGTTTAGTTGGGAATTTGTTTTTTTTTTGGTAAATAAAACATTGTATTACATCAAAAGGGCTTAATTACACAGCAGCTATATCTATACGAGAGTCATACTTGAAGAGCTTCACAAAAAACCCCAGCTCTTGTCAGATACATCCTTACCACATGGACAAGTAGGTTGCCCAAAACCACAAAAAATGAGCATAAGGACACATCTACTAGTCCCCCCCCCACCCCTCGATTACAAATATAAGCCGACTTGAATGAGAGTCCACTAACAACCCACAACCAAAAAATAAAATGATAACCACAACACATTAGAGAACAGAGATTAGAACTCATTATGGAGAGATTGTCCCCAATTGGGGCACATAGAAATGGACGCAATGGATGTCTTTCCTTGCTTGCCAGGCCCAGAAGAAGTTCCCGCTGGCTCGACACGGTGATTCTTATCATGGAAAATCCCCCTCTCATGGGGCCTTGCAAGCTCTACCTGCATCCTACTCACCGGGTAGAACGAAATTCCCAAATGGGTCGCCATCACATATATTTTCCGGTGCATCAGGTGACAATTGTCGTTGTGTTCCTTCCAAGCTCTAGCAGGCTCCTCATCACCTTCTCGCTTCGCTTCTCTAGGAATTGAGGAGTGTCCAACCAATTACATTTTGACCCAATACATCATCAGCAAACGATCATATGCAGATGAATGACCTATCGTGCTTCCTGGGTCTACCACCTAGTATGCTACCTCCTTGCGAAGTTCTATTGACCACTTTTCTTAACTCGCATGACCCAGGTTCTGTGCAACCCATCAACCCAACAAACACCCGAGATACCATCCCGACAGAGCAAGTCCTGTCGGCAATGCCCGTAGAGTAGGTGCAGTCTCACCCGAGATATCTGTTCGATGGGTAACTACGAGAACCATGTTTCCATGATTTGTCAAGGGATTATAGTTCCTTGGCGCACAACCAAGGAGCTCGACCAAGTCGCGAGGATGGAGTGATTTCCGGCAAACTGTAGTGCACACCGCGCATATACTTTCTTAACTACTAATAAGGCGACACAGATTCGGCCTTAGTACATTAAACATAATGGAATATAAGAGCAAGCTAGCAAATAGGCGTAATATACAGATGCACAACAATGATTGCACCATAAACATAAACTAATACTTAGAAGTAGCACATAATAACCTATTCAGGCATTCTGACTTTTATGGACAATGTGGCATTCATTCAACCATAACATGACTTGCATCATAAACATAAACACACATACACATACACAGTCAATCATCAACACAGAGGGGAGTTCACGTGGAAACCCATCTGAGAAAAACCACAAGGCGCTCTTCATCTAGCATGAGAAATATTTGGTGCCTTCAACCTGCATTGCACTGCGGACTGTCCTAGATCTATATTTTTGCTCAGACTCTCTTTTTCTCTCATGCTCTTTGTCTTATTTCTCCTAATCTATTGCTACCATCTACTGATCCGCACGCGGCCTAGATCAACTCCACTCACCTTTGCACCTCTCTAGTAGAGCTTCTCTTCTACTGCACTACCTCTAACTGCATCCTACAGACTTTAGACTAGTCTACTAGTCAACTCTCCCAACTTCCCTCTACTAACTCATCTAAAGAAACTAACACTGATCTAAAAAGACACCACAGAGTAAGGTAACAACAACTACCAATCTAAAAGAAACAACCACCAAAATCCAACCCTCTAACTATTCAATCCCTCCTATTTATACTATTTTACATGACCATGCAGGGTCAATTGCATATAGGAAATATGTTAAATGTCACCATCAGCCGCCCCTGAGGCTACATGTTGGAGACATTTACCACCATACACACTCTTTTTGGTCAAATTGGTCTAGTTAAACCATTATCCTAAGTATTATTGACATTAATTGACATCAGTAGAGCATTAAATGTCATCATCCAATCTCACCCACGCCTACCTTAAGTCAAGGAGGCTAACTTAGCCTTCTCCTACATTCGGGGAGGTTACAATCAGTTAAAAAGGTCAATTAAGGTGCCTCCTCTCATTAAATATATTATTTAATGATTATTTAATGAACTGGAGTCAACACAGGCGCCTCCACCAACTTCTGATTATTTAATGAACTGGAGTCAACACGGGCACCTCCACCAACTTCTGATGTGGAGTTCAACTCCAGTTAACCTCATCGGGGTTCATTGGAGTCACTGTAGTGCTACCTCTTGATGGTTGGTGAGCTGTGACATGTGTCTGATCTCTTTCAGTTGAGACTTATTCATTTATTGCACTCTGGCTTCAGTTAGGGTTAGTTGAGTCAATTAGGGTTTTGGTTAGTGGTTAACTCAGTGTGAACCGTGGCTTACGGTAAGTTAAGCTAGAAGCACTCATTCAATTCAAATGACCTCCTAAGGAATTCAAATTGTCTCTTCATTCACGCTTGTAGCATGATATTGTAATTATAATCATTCATTGTTTATGTTATTATTGAGCTGCTACTATTCCTATAGACCGATTACACCATTTCATGAGTTATTTGTTGATTAATTCTTGATGATATTGATTCTTTGTTCCTAGATCAATAGACAAGATTAATATGGTATCGGAGCTTACGGCAGGATGAAGCTCAGATCTCTCAAAAACAAGGTTTTTGATAGATCTTGCATGAAAATTGAGGAATAGCTCAAAAATACAGCATTGGACCAGAAGCGAAGGCTTACCACTTAATACCCCAAGTAAGGAAATTGTTGATCAAGCTTGCTTGATTGACTATGCTTGGTGTGATGAAAGCCTAAAATGTGTATGTTGTCTTACCTTACAGTGCCCTTTTTTGTTTTTATTTGCAGGTTTTAACAGGTACAACTTCGAATGGACTCATCAATCCCTCTTCTCACCCCATTCACAAGCTATTCAAAATGGAAGTTGAAGATTATTGCATCTCTGAAGAGAAAAGGTCTCTATGAGGTGTCTATTAGACTTGGAAAAGAGTCTTATGAGAATGAGAATGACTGGATAAATGGCATTGATAGAGATTTTGGAGCAATATGTCTGGCCCTTTCTCCTATCTTGCACTACCTTATTGGTTCTGCTAAATACCCAAAGGATCTCTGGACAAAAATGGACAGAACCTTTGGCAAGCATAATGAGGATCATAATAGCACTTTGGAGATCACATCCAACACCACAAGAGTTCTTTACTCAAAATTCTCAGCCTCTAATCTCTGTGATAAAGTTGTTCAAGATGAAGATGAATCCGAATCTTCTACACAATC
The DNA here is from genome assembly GCA_001517045.1 of Pseudotsuga menziesii. NCBI lineage: Eukaryota > Viridiplantae > Streptophyta > Pinopsida > Pinales > Pinaceae > Pseudotsuga > Pseudotsuga menziesii. The sequence continues at coordinate 590,606 of LPNX010380965.1, forward strand.
AATTCAAATTCAAGAAAGTCTCCATGCAGTGTCTCCTTCTCCTGATGCTCCGGAAGTTCATGAGATCTCTGATATCTCATCTCCTCGTATTGTTGAAACAGAAGAAGACATTTGAATCTTTGATATTGAATAAAAATACTGCTGCACTTCCATGCAAACATTCACTGGTGATTTTCCTTTGAATTCTGTGCAAAATTTACCAGTAATTGCTTCCGAAAGTGAAGAGAAATTTGATTTTTCTTCCTCTAATGTTACTGCAGGTGCGCAAATATGTAATACCTTGGATATTTTGGAAAAAATATCAGATTACAAGAGTGATCAATTTTCTCCCCATGATCTAGATTTTCCAGCAAATTCTTGCAGGATTGCATGCACCAAAATTCAGAATTTTGAAGAAAAAGACAACTGTGCATCCATCGTCTCAGTTGACCATACTTTTGGATATGATATGAACCTTATTGGATCTGATAAGATCTTATTTGGATCTGATCTGATATCGCTTGGTTCAAAATTTCAGGTTCATAAACCTTCAGTACTTCTTGTAGTTGTTCTCATCAACAGTGTGAAGAAACAAGTATTGCAAGTCTCCTTCAAAACTGCTGCTCGGGATTTGATTTCATTTCACATTTTTGGATCTGTTGTGAATTTATTTAGATCTGATTTACTTTCTGATATGATATTATTTTGTTCATATTTTAAATTCCAAAATATTTTAGTCATGCTTGTAGCTGCTCTCACCAATTCCGGTGTGAAAAATCGAGTACCGCACTTTCTCTTCAAAACTACTGATGGGGATTTGGTGTTAGTTTCCTCATATGAGGTTGCTGATATTTTTTTTGTGAATAATTATCTATTTCTGAAGCTATATCAGATTATGGAGCTCAAGCATGCACTCTCCACAGTCCCAGGGCTTTTCTACCTTTGATCACATGCTCATCTCCTCACAGAACTAGTAAAGAGGAAGACATTCTGCATTCACTTGGACACTTGCTCCTAATATTTGGCGCTGATTTTACCACTCATGGTTTTATGTTTAAGGCTACAACATATCAGTTTCTTGAGTGTTCCATACATGGCTCAAATCCTCGAGAACCTTTGCTCTCTCTTCAGATGATTTTAGCTACTCTACATGGGTCCAGTTTTCACCGTGCAACTGTTTATATTTCTGATTTAGTTGAGTGCATTGTTCTTCTTCCAAAGTGGAAGATTCCTCCACACATATTCATTTATTTTGGATTCATAGGTTCACATGCATAGTCTCAAGATGCTGCTGCATAGAAGAACCAATTCTTGATTTACTGCTTAGTTTGAGGGGGGGTATTTTTCCCATCAGTTTTTCCCAATTTTCTTGGTTATATTAAGCAGTTACTTTATTGTACAAGGTAACCTATGGCCTTAGTTTTTGGGGCCCTAGCATTTTTATGCATTTATTTTTTCTAACTCTTCTTGAGTATATATTAAGGGGGGGTTTGGATACATTTACCACCATACACACTCTTTTTGGTCAAATTGGCCTAGTTAAACCACTATCCTAAGTATTATTGACATTAATTGACACAAATGGAGCATTAAATGTCATCATCCAGTATCACCCACGCCCACCTTCAGTCAAGGAGGCTAACTGGAGCACTTCGGGGGTGATCTGAGTGATATTAATGCACCTAATTGCTAACTGGTGGTTATAATCAGTTAAATAGGTCAGTTAAGGCACCTCCTCTCATTAAATATATTATTTAATGATTATTTAATGAACTGGAGTCAACAGGGGCGCCTCCACTAACTTCTGATGTGTAGTTCAACTCCAGTTAACCTCATCGGGGTTCGATGGAGTCAGTGTAGCGCTACCTCTTGATGGTTGGTAAGTTGTGAAATGTGTTTGATCTCTTTCAGTTGAGACTCAGTCATTTATTGCACTTTGACTTTATTTAGGGTTAGTTGAGTCAATTAGGGTTTTGGTCAATGGTTAACTGAGTGTGAACCATGGCTTACAGTCAGTTAAGCTAGACTATCTCATTGAATTCAGATGAAATCCTAAGGAATTCGAATTGTCTCTTCATTCATGCTTGTATCATGACATTGTAATTGTAATAATTCATTCTTTATGTTATTATTGAGCGGCTACTATTCCTATAGACTGATTACACCATTTCATGAGTTATTTGTTGATTAATTCTTGATGAGATTGATTCTTTGTTCCTAGATCAATAGAAAAGATTAATACTACAGCTATGGTGATCATGACTTGACACGAGGCACTAACGACCTTACTTACAATGTGTGTTCACTTGTGTGGCATCCGTCGACTTAAGCCAACTTCAGCACCCACGATCTTCCTATCGCTTTCGGTTGTTAAACTGCACTTGTGCCGTTGTTTTATCCTATGGTATCTTCCTTCCATGCAGGTGACATTTTTTGTGCATATTCCTTCTTCTGTACAGCTTTCCTCATCCACAGTTTCCTTTGTCTATGCAGATTTCCTCGTTTGCAGTTTCCTTTGTCTATGCAGATTTCCATGCTTATGGTTGCACTATGAACTTATTCTTGCGCATTTCTTCTTTTGTGCTTATTTCTTGCGTGCTTTCCCAAGGCCCAACATGCCCCCAACACTCACATGTGGCTCGTCCCTAGCCACGAAACAATGGATGTAGTAGGTAGCGCAACCTGCGAAGGTTTTTCTTTGCAATTTTTTTTTTCCCACGCACCTTTCTCCTGCGTCCTCTCTTACATGTTTTGTTACTTGTGTTTTTTCTTTTTGGCAGTGTTTTGTGCACTGCGGGCTCATCTCATTCATAGAAAAATTTTAGATGATGAAGTTTGGAGTTATACAATTTCTTCTTCGACCTCATCAGAAGAGTCTATTTCCAGAGGTTTTCCTTCTGTTTGCTCCATCTCTTCTTCATGTTTTTCTTCTTTGTCCTTGTCAAGTCCCCACCCCTCATCGTGATTATGGACAGGACACGACCAACACACTGTTGCTGTTAATGGGAAAAATAGCCCCATGAACATAAAAATATAAACATGAATTGGATTAAAAACATAACAGATGCATAAATCATTAACTTTCATTAAGTGTAAAACACACAATATATAGCAGAAGCAATAATATCCATTCAAGCATTCAACCCATTCAAAATAATTCATGAGAAAGTACAAATGCAGAGATAAAATACACAAGAATAATTATCTTGAAATAAGCTTGTTCCGCAACTAGCTACATCGCTGCAACGTTCCACCCAACCGTAGGCTAGTGTGCTCATCATTCTCTCAGCGTCATTTCCAACCCCAAGCTAGGCATGATTGCACAAGGCACTAGGGAACAAAAGGATCACTTATAGCCAAAACCATACTTCCACAGTCAAACCATCACACTGTTGGGTTTCACAGACTGTCTAGCCAAGCCAATAAGTAATTGGGTTTTTCAGGCTGCTAGGGAAACTAACCAATGACACATGGGTCCCTTGGACTTACTCAACCAATCAAATTTACCTCAACACATAGTCCATCCATTAACAGATAGATCCTTGTACTTCCCCAACCAAGCCAACCTACTAATAAAGCACGAACAACCATTTAATAGATGACTATCTTCAAAATGTACATGGGAAAACACAACCGAATGGCTGGGGGGAAACAACCCTGCAAGGGAAAATACATTTTCAAAAAATGTTCTTTTCCATTGAGGAGGCCATTTGACCACCACAAACCTCCAAGTCAAAATTTGAACTCAGAAACATCCTTGAGCATTGCCGGAGTAAAAAAAACCATCAGTCACACTCAAATCAGGAGATCTTGGTTCCCTAACCACTAAGAAACAAAAAAATGAATTTATGGGCATGGGACAATGAGCAAAACCCTAGGAAATCATGGGGAAAATTCCCAACAAGCTCAACTGCCTGAGGAAGACCAAAAATGACCTCTTGAACCCCCCAAAACATGAATCACTGCTGCACATTCACTGAACAAAACAAAAACAAAATTTCCCAACTACAACAATGAGGAAATCCACAGCAAAAACACTCAGGGAGGATCCCAACCACTGAGCATTGCCCAGATCGAATTCCCAACCATTGGAAAAGTGTAGGAAAACCATAAAAACGTGAGGGAGAATGACCCATCTATCTCCACCTGCATGAGGAAGCAAACACATGGGTGAATAATGGCTTGGGAAGGCATTTTCCGGCATTTACTTGCCCAAGAAGAAAAGAAAATCTTTTCCAAAAATGGGTAACTCCCCAAATTCGAAATTGACCCCCATACCTTTCCCATCCCAAGGAAATGACTTCCTTCACCAATTTCAGATGACTGGGCATAAAAGACAAAAAGGGTGGTTGACAAATTGATGGGTTTTCCCTTTTTCATTTGGCCTTTTTCCCATAGGATCAAAGGTTTGAATAATTTCCCCTCCCTATTCCTTCTGAAATCATGCCCCCATCTCTTTAACATTGCGGTGCATAGCTAATCGTGGTAGTTTTATTAATGTAGCATTTTACATGGTGTCTTAAACACATTGCGCATGGCTAATGCATAAACCATTGGCATTGATTTTAATTGTCGATACATAAGACACAAATTCCATGGTGGGGCCTTTTCCTTGAGCTCCACACCATGATTTAATACAATATTTACATCATATGAAATTTAATACCGTGGGGTCAAAACCAGGGTGTTACAGTCTCCTCCCCCTTCAATAGCATTGTCCTCAGTGATTTACAATATCGAACAAAATGCTATAATCGAATCGCCCTCAGTGCCACACATATTTGAATAAAGTGTCAATCTCATGGCATCCTTCAGCTCCCATGTAGCCTCTTTAGTACCACAATGCTTCCTCTGCACCTTCTTTCTCCAATGGAATGATCTGGATCTCATCCAAATCCTTGCTTGTGTGCATTAGCACACACCACAAGATCTGCTTCTGGTCCTAGAGAATCTCTTTTCCTTGGCTTGGAACATTTCTGATGTCTTTGGCGATCAACAATCCCTATGCTCAATCCCCCAAGTAATGAATCAATTGTCATGTTATTTTTCACAATATTTTCCAGAATCATATATGAATCACATGCACATGTACATTGACATAAAATTAACAAGAACCAAATACTTATCTTCCTAGGTATCTTATTTGGTTCCACAGGTGTCCGGCTTGGCTCTATACAACCATGGCACCAAAAAAACCTGGCCCACCCCACACAAGGATGGTACCTCTTATCTGCAATATAGTCCCTTGAGCATACCCACCCTTTCGGTGCTTCCTATGGTGTGCATTAAAAGGTAGCCAAATTTCGGCAAGCCTCGGATCACCTGAAAATACCCCTCAACCGATATCGGATAGCTCCGTTCTTGAGGCCAACACCTCTTCGAGTGCTTCAATAGCAGTTCTATTCAAGAGCCCGCACACCTCTAGGTGCTTACCAAGCTCAGGTGCTTCCTCTTCGAACACCACAACAGAAGAAATTCATCTATTAGATTCATTTCTATAGGATGCAATCTATAAAATAATTTTTTAAAATCATGGCAGCATCATATGCTCATGTATATTTATAGAAAATCAACATCAATCAAAAGTTTGATAAGTAAACCAAATACTTATCTGTATAGTATTTCTTCAACTGGAATCCTTTCATCCCTGCTTCAGAGCCTAACACCTTCCTGGGTGCTAAATAACAGCTTTAGCTTAAGGGCCTCGTACCTCCTCCAACTGCTTACCAATGCTCAGGCACTTCCTTTCCAAACATCATAATACCTAGGGGTTATTCTCTTCATGGATCCCCCACTCTCGTGACAGTCCCCTTATGGCATGAATGTGTGCGGAAATAAGTCTAATCGAATGCCTTACACCCTGGGCATCCCCAGGGGGTGTGAAGCTATGTACCCAAGTACATCCTTCCAGAGGAGCCATGTACTCCCTATACATGTTTGCATCATCTCACCTGCATTACATATAGACTGTAGTTTTCATCAAATGTCATTAAAATAATTCCAATCATAGGTTTCCAAACCAATTCCAAACACATTCCTTCAAGAATCTAAGTACACCCCATATGTGGCTCCGAGGAACGATGTACATGTAGTACATATTATTCATCATCTAACCTATATTACATACAAGCATGCAGTTTATATGAGATGTCATCATCAAAATAATTGCAATCATAGGTTTTCAAACCTATTCCAATACATTCCTCTGAGAATCTATGTGCACTCAATACATCCTTCTGACGAGCCATGTACACCTATTACATCCTTTCGAGGAGCTTTGCATCCCATACAGATCCTTCCAAGAAGCTATGTACTCCATGGGCGTACTTTCATCATCTCAACTGCATTACATACAAGCATGCAGTTCAGATGAGATGACATCATAAAATTTAATCATATACTTTCAAATCTATTTCACGCATACATGATTTCCCAATATCGAACAATCAATAACATTGATAGTCAAATAAAAATCTGAGTTCCCAAACCTGCTTCCTACAAAAAATCATATTTTTGCAATCCATGAGGCCATCCTCATATTGTTTGGCTTTTTCAAGTGGGAGTACATATCCCTTACTTACACATGATTCTCATGACCTAGACATCTACGTACAACATGTCATCCTGACACAATTTTAAGTCAGCCAAACAATCACAATTAGCAACAGGAAACTTCATACATCAAGAAATGAAATACACGCATATTCATGGTTAGTGTGATTCAAAACCATCCTAGGAGATCGCAGTCTCCCATAATCAACATAAAAACTTGCAATCTAAATTTTCAAAACCTGTTTTAGTCATGAGACCCTTCTCATGGCACCCAACAGCTTCCTGCCCTGGGTTTCATTGGGCAAAAGCATGCTGCTCTACTGAGGTCATTCTACCTAAGTCTTCAAAAAGTCCTCATATTTATGTCCATACATACAAGGGACATTTCCTCATGGAACTACAAGTTCACATGTAGAATTCCTCAGCCTATACATAGGCTCCACTTTACCTGCAGAATCTTCTTTAGTGAGCTTCCTGCAATACCCTACAAGTCCCACAAAAGATATTATATCTGTTAACTTTCATGGAGAAGGCCAATTCATCATGGCCTCAATCTTTTTCAGGGTCTCCAGATATCCCTTTATCTGAAATCATGTGGCCCAATTAATGAGTTCTATCTTCATAGCAGTCATAGTTTATCAACCTTGCATACCACTTATGCTTCCTGAGCAATTTCGAATTCAACCTCAAATGTTCCACGTGTTCTTCCTCATTCTTAGAATAATTAAGAATGCCATCAAGAAGAACAAGAGCTAACATGTCTAGAAACTTACTAAAAACATTATTTACGTGGTGGATAGATGTAGTTGGTGCATTTGTGAAACAAAATGATACCACTATAACATCATCAGATCCATACCTTGCTCTGAAGGTTTTCTTATGAACATCTTCATCCTTGACTCTTACTTGATGGTCACCAGACCCCAAGTGAAGCTTAAAAAATACCTTTGATCCTCTCACTTGATCAAAGAGGTCATCACTCCTAGGAAAATGATACTTGTTCTTCACAGTGACCTTAATCAATTACCTGAACCAATACACAATCAGAGTGCATCTTCTTTCTCTTTCTCAAACCAACCTGTGCTACCCATGGAAACACACCTGGCCTGTTATATTTATTTTCCCACAACTCTTGCAACTGCATCTTCAGCTTTATCATTTCTAGTGTACTCATTCTGTAGGGTGTCTTGGACACTGGTGCTTTACCTGGCACAAGTTCAATTGTGATATCAATGTCTCTCTTTGGAGGAAGCCAAGGAACTTCATCAGGAAAAGATTCCCAGATTCTCGTAATATATGAAATCCCTCCAACCTAGGAGTATCATTCTTTGCTTCCTCCAAAACATGAGCTGCACACACTTTGTAACCTTTCCCACATAATTTCTTCAGCTACATTGCTGAAGACCTCCTTCTAGAGATCACTTGTGGAATGCCTTTCACAACCTTTAGGTTGCTTCTTCATCCAAGTACTTCAAAAGTCTTGTTGTAACAATCAATATTTTCTCTATGTGATTCTAACCAATCCATTCCAATCAGAATGTCATAAGAACCAGGTGGGAGAACGTATAACCAATGGACATTCCCTTACCACCTCGCTGACCTTTTTCCTTGCTTCTAGTGGCTAGTTGTACTAACCATGACCTTCTATGCTTTGAATTCTTCAAAGTGCACATCTCAACACATCCAAGGGCGATATAGTTGGGAGACGATCCAAGATCAATCAAGACAGAAATAGGCTATTAAACAATACTATCATCAATATGCAAGTGCCATGGCCTGTCTATCTCCACGAGACCATGTCATCTCGTCTTTGAATTCAAAATAACTTCTGGCTTTATTCCATGCCAAGGATACATGGATACCTTTATGATTCTTTATTTACCTATGGCGCAACCTCACAAGGTCCAGCATAGGTTATTCCTATAGATATACCCAATCAATCAATGTTAAATCAATGAATTGCTTATCTCCCATCGACCTTCTTAACAACACATTCTTCTGCTTGTCTGAACCCTCCCAATATTTCATGAGGCGTTCAACTATTCCTTCTTTTGTACCATATTTTCTAACATGAGGTTATGTTCTTCTCACAACAATAAACATATTACCCTATCAATGGTCCAATTATGCCTTTGCTCAAGGCATCCATCCTATGTGCTTCATCGTCATATGGTGTCCGATCATCTATAACAGAATGATGTTCTGCTTTATAGAAATGTCCTTGTACATTTATTTTTCTTCCTTCTTTGAATATTTGTCAAAATTTACAGCATGGATGCATTTAGCTGATTCTGCTCCTCCTGAGCCCTAACCAACCTTTCATTATCTTCCTTGTAACTCTGCATCTCCACCATTAGACTTCCCATGGTGGCTGCAAAATTTGGGGGAGTCTCTTGCAATATTACCCCATTAGACTTTGTCTCAGCATTTCCAACTTGGACATTTTCCCCCATAGCATCTTCCTCATACTCATTGGGGTTCGATGCATCATCATGCATGTTGTCAGTTTTCATGGTTAAACCACAACTCACTTTACCCAAATGCACTATCTCAAATGATGCTTTTGAAGGTGGCTATGATTCCTCATTTGGAAACAAAATATCATATATCACTTCACCAAAACACATAATTTTCTTTTCACAAAGAATAATTGTCTGAAGGGGACGACTTGGGTTAAGGGGGTCTGCGGCTCAATCCTTGTCTTCCATCCATCGTAGAGGCTCCATTCTTTCTTTCTCATCCACCGTGTCGGCTCCTTCATCACCTTCCATCCGCTGCCACACATCGGCTAGATCTTCAAATTTCTTCTGCCGCACATCAACTCGATGTTCAACATTATTCCACCACACATCAACTTGATGTTCATCTTCCATATGCTGTAGCATCTCGATGTTCAACATTATTCCGCTGCACATATGCCTGATCTTCAAATTTCTTCCGTCGCACATCGGCTTGATGTTCAACATTCTTCCACTGCACATCGGGTTGATGTTCATCTTCCATCCGCCATAGTAGTTCGAGTCTTCGTTCCCCTACCTCTGCTGCAGCTTAAAACTCAACTTTCAACAACTGCTTTGTCGACTCAAACTTCAATTTTCGACCACTGTAGCGGCTTGAAATTTCTTTTGCCTACCGCCGCCGCCAACACTTAGATGAATTTCTGAAATTTATTTCATGTGGACTCCCTTTCGGCGAGCCCTTCTCCTTTCCTCATCTGCCAATGTTGCGGCTTACTCCTTGGGACCCAGCCGACGCTGTGGCTTGAAGACTGATTTTGACCCTCTGTGTCGGCTTGCTTCGGGGGACTTATCTGTTACAGTGGCTCATACTTCTATTTGATGCTGCTACTGCGGCTCAAACGACAATAACTTCCCATCACTTTGGTAATAAGCAAACAACACAACCATTGTTGTGACTCTTCTTCTGTCTCCTCAACTACTATAGCGGCTTGACTTGAGGCCTTCTCAGCCACCAAGGACGTTTTCTATACTTAGAAAATTTTATGATTTTTCTCTATTGGTTTGAGCTCAACAGACATTACCCGGTCCTTGTTAACTGCTTTTCTTGGCCCATAGAGGCCCAATAGTACAACCTAAAACTCTGATACCACACTATCACGTCCCCACCCCTCATCCTGATGATGGAGAGGACGCGACCAACACACTGTTGGCGCAGTGGGAAAAATAGCCCCATGAACATGAAAAAATAAACATGAATTGGATTAAAAACATAACAGATGCATACATCCTTGAGATGTATTAAGTGTAAAACACACAATATACAACGAAAGCAATAACATCCATTCAAGCATTCAACGAGTTCATAATAATTCATAAGAAAGTACAAATGCAGAGATAAAATACACAAGAATACTTATCTTGAAATAAGCTTGTCCCACAACTAGATCTGTCGCTGCAACATTCCACCCAACCGTAGGCCAGTGTGCTCATCATTCTATTAGCTTCACTGCAACCCCTGAGCTAGGCATGATTCTACAAGGAGGTAGGGAACAATAGGATAACTTATAGCCAAAACCATACATCCATAGTCAAACCAATGCACTCTTGGGTTTCAGAGTCTATCCAACCAAGACAATAAGTAATTGGGTTTTTCAGGCTGCTAGGGAAACTAACCAATGAAGCATGGGTCCCTTGGACTTACTTAGCCAAGCAAGTTTACCTCAACACACAGTCCATCCATTAACCAATAGATCCTTGTACTTACCCAACCAATCCAAACTGCTAATCAAGCATGAAAAACCATTTAACAAATGGGTATCATCAAAACATACATGGGAAAACAAAACCGAATGGATGAGGGGAAAAAATATGCAATGGAAAATACATTTTCAGAAAATGTTCTTGTGCGTTAAGGTGGCCATTCGACCACCACAAATCCCCAAGTCAAAATCTGAACTCATAAACATCCTTTAGCATTGTCGGAGCAAAAACAACCTTCATTCACTCCCAAATCGGGAGATCTTGGTTCCATAACCACTAAGAAACACAAAAATGAATTTATGGGCACGAGAGAGTGAGGAAAACACTAGGAAATCATGGGGAAAATTTCCAACAAGATCATCTGCCTAAGGAAGACAAAAAATGACCTCTTGAAACCCCCAAAACATGAATCACTGCTGCACATTCACTGAACAAAACGAAAACGAAATTTCCCAACTACGGGAATGAGGAAATCTGTAGCAAAAATTCCCAGGGAGGATGCCAACCACTGAGAATTGCCCAAATCGAATTCCCAACCATGAGAAAAATGTAGGAAAACCATGAAAACATGAAAGAGAATGCCCCATCTATCTCCAGCTGCGTGAGGAAGCAAAGACATGGGTGAATAATGGCTTGGGAAGGAATTTTCTGGCATTTACTTGCCCAAGAAGCCAAGAAAATGTTTTCCGAAAATGGGTAACTCCCCAAATTCGAAATTGACCCCCATAACTTTCCCATCCCAAGGCAATAACTTCCTTCACAAATTTTAGATGAGTGGGCATGAAAGACAAAAAGGGTGGTTGACAACTTGATGGGTTTTCCCTTTTTCATTTGGCCTTTTTCCCATAGGATGAAAGGTTTGAATAATTCCCCCTCCCTATTCCTAGTGAAACTATGCCCCCATCTCTTTAACGTTGCGGCGCATAGCTAGTCGTGGTATTTTTATTAATGTAGCATTTTACATGGTGTCTTAAACACATTGTGCCTGGCTAGCACATAAACCATCGACATCGATTTTAATTGTCGATACATAAGACACAAATTCCATGGTGGGGCCTTTTCCTTGAGCTCCACACCATGATTTAATACAGTATTTACATCATATGAAATTTAATACCATGGGGTCAAAACCGGGGTGTTACAATCCTTTTCTTCTTCATCTCCCTTTTCCTCTCCAACTTCCTTTTCTTCTTCATCTCCCTTTTCCTCTCCAATTTCCTTTTCTTCTTCCTCTTCAGTTCCCTTCTCCTCTTCAACTACCTTCTCTTTTTCTTGGACATCTTCCAGTGCATCTTCTGGTGCAGATTGCTCTATGCTGCCAAGTTGCTATTAGAATTGGCAAAGAATGGGAGTAAGCCTTTCGATCTCCTAGTGGGCTTCCTTTTCCTGTAGCTTTAATTCCTACACGTGGTCGGAGCTAGGGTGTTCTAACTATGTGTTGGCCACTTCTTGCATCAACTCATGTATCCTCTATTAGATTCGGATGAATTAGCCTTGTCATCCTTTCACCTTCGGCTTGTTCCTCACCCATCTCTTGGTTGGGCTTTCTTTCCTGCTCATGCAGGATTCTTACTTGATCCTAGAGTTGCTTGAGCTCAGTGCCTTCAGCAATCTTCTCCTTTATTGCCAATTTCTTAATTTTTGCATTCACTGCCACTACCTGTTGTTTTGCTTTCCGCACCTACTTGGGACGATGATTCGCAGTCTCATCCTTGATGAGTTGCTCCCATACTGCGACAATTGTTTGCATTGCCTCCCATTAGAGGAAATTTGGGGTCTAAAATGGGCCTTATAAGAAAACGTGCCAACAATAAATTTGGTGCATTGGAATTCAAGAACCAATAGAATTTGAATAAAATGAGTAAACCATAATGGTTGAATTGACATATTTGTCATAAAAGAAAACTACTTTTTTGTTTCATATTTTCGACATATCTCCCTATGTTTTTACTCAAATTCCGAATGGGAGAGCTCGTTGGATGTAGAATTTAATTCCACATCCAACGAGTACCCACATTGCATACTTTTGAGAAACCTCGCTACACCAAAAACAAGAAATACCTGAAAAAACATGATGATGACATCATCATCACATTTTTTTCGGTATTTATTGTTTTTAGGGTAGTGGGGTCTATAAAACTTATGTAGTGTGGGTACGCGTTGGATGAAAAATTGAATCCAACATCAAATGAGCTCTCCCACTTAGAATTTGAGTAAAAACATAGGAAGATATGTCGAAAATACAAACAAAAAAAGTAGTTTTTTTCATTCTTCCTCCAAAATTAATAACTATTATTTTATTATTTTCCTTAGGAGGCCCATTTTAGACCTCAAATTTCCTCTAATGGTGTAGACCTCTTTGGCTTCGCTAAGCCGGTGGACAGCTTGATGTGCCGATTGTTTCCTTTACTGCACAACTTCGGGGGTCGTGCTCGACTGCTGGTTGGTCTTTAGTTTTTGAACCTACTTCTTCAGATCTGTGACTAGTTTGGATAACCACCTCAGCTTATGGACAGGTTTTTCCTCCTCTTCTTCCTCATCCCCTGACAGCTTTGCGACTTCCTCCCTTATGGCTTCTTTCAGTGAATCCTGCCTTTGCGCTTGTGCTTCAAGGTCTTCATGTTGCTGCTTGATGACCTGTTTGTGCTTCTGTGCTTTCCTAGCTGCCTTGGCTTCCTAAAATGAAACTGCATTTTCTTGGATTCTCACCTCTGTAGCTATGACATGCTGAATGGAGTAGATTTGTTGCAATGTCAGCTTAGATAAATCCAAAGTTAATGTGTCCAAGATATGGACAATTGCCTCTTTTTCTACTTCTTTTGTAGAAAATGACTACGTAAGCATTTCTATTCTTAAGGGTGGGAGAAGCACCGATGTCTCCAAAGTGTCTGCTGGGTCTACACCATAGGTTTCAGCCTAGATGGTGTCGTGCACTTTTGTGAAGGCCTCTGCCAGCCGGTTAACTTTTGCAGTGAGAGAAGTTGTCTAGTTGGTTTTCCTGTACGTGATATTACCCAAAGTATTCTTAGCTACTTCGGCAAACACCTCTTTAAGAAGATTCAAATCCTCTTCTACTATGATAAGGACTTGGGGTCGATTAGCCCACTACATTTTCTGATGCAGGATTCCCACAGCTTCAACATATTTCTCCTGGGCCCTTTGCCCTTTCTTTTTCTGCTTCTTTCGGTGTGCACCACCTCCTAACTAGTGATGTCTTCGTCGCTATTGTTGTGTGGGTCTTGTGATTTCTCTTCATCATCTTCTTCTTCTTCTTCTTCTTCATGGGAATCATCCTGATGCTCCTGGGTGTTGATATTGGCATGGTCCTGGGGAGGGTTCTACTATGGAACCTCCTGCTATGCTTGTTGTTCCTCAGTCACCTCCACACGCTGGCCAATCCATTCTCCAGGATAGTATTTGATTTCCCTCTCAATATCTGCATCTCTGATGATGAAGAAAGTTGAGAGTGCCTATTTCTTTGGGTTGTTGCGTGGATGCAAGATGATGTTGTGTAGCCCCACCTATAAGTAAATGAATGAATACCTGACACTATCGTAGGTTTCAGATGATACTACTTGCACATGATTTGTTTAAGTCTTTCTCCTTGGAGAAATAATTCAATCTTTGTATTTGCCTTGCGCTTGTTGTCTTTGTGGTCCCATAGGCTCAGGAAATTTCCATCGAGGAAGTCAAATGGGATGGCCATGGGTTGATAGTCTGGCAGAGGAGTCCAAGATACAAAGGAGATTAGAATTAGAAGCCATGAGTAGTGGAACTTTTCTGCGAGAAGTTCCAGCGCGTCAACCACGTCGTCCCACAATTCATTCAATAGGAATTGGGACCAGTTAATGCACACTCCTTCTGTGCACTCCTCTGGTAGATCTACTGCTGCAACATTGCATTTAGTAGGCCTCATCTTGTGCAACACCTTGCTGCATAAATTTTTTGCTACGGAACTTATAGCAATGTCAGTGATAGAGATAATGAGGTATCCCTTTCGACACGGTCAAGTTGATACTTATCCTTCATGTTATTTTTGTCCAACTTTTCCCCATCTTTTGCAGATACGGGGTCGGGTTGACTCCTTACCATAGGAGACCCGTAATGTCTGAGACCAGTTCGACCATTACCTCTATCGACTTGTCTAGCCAGAGGAAACCTCCATGGAAGCATACCAGGAGTTTCTTGACATACATCCTAACCGGGGTATTTTGGCCGAAATGCAACATAAGCAGTAGGTTTAAGATGTCGGATTGCTCCAATCCCCATGCCCATTCCATTGCAGAAACTACATCTGCATTCAACAGTACACCACGCACCATGATCAGGAATCCATTTCTTACTAGATCCTCTGGTTTCCTAGTTTCGTAGTCTTCAAACTTCGATTCTTGAAGTTTGGGGGTGATATCTGAGTTTAGTGGGATGCCTTTTGGAAGGATGGGCTATTCGAGGTTGTCCTGTGTGTCCACTGTCACTCTTGCTGCACCTGGGACCCTAGATGACACATATGGGGGCAGCAAGTTCTTTACCTCAGCAGTTAGTTCTACTTCTGGTGGTGGTGGTGGCAGAACCAGGTCGACTCTCCGAGATTTGGGTAGCTTTGTTGGGGGAACAAAGGAAGTGGGGAGGTATGCACTCGACAAAACTCTGGGTGCATAAACTTGTACCTCGAATGGTTGCATTAGTGATTGGGTTGTAGGTGCCTGCATCAGCTAGCCTCCTGCTAGTGGCGGGCGTGGTGGCCTCTACGGTGCCTTCAGCATAGCCTCCATCTTCTTTATCTTCTTAGCTGGCTCAGTTGGTGCAGGGATGTAATGGACCTCTATTATTGGGCAGGGTGAAGCTGGTGAAACAGTGGAGTCTTCACTATCACTCGATAGCTCAACAAACATGGGCTTCATCTCTAAGGTAGGATTCTGGTTCACTCTAAAGTTATCTTGGCTCAGTTGGCTCGGTTCTATAGTCTCTTGGCTCTTCAAAGAAATGTAAAGGCTACCACAACAGAGGCAAATGATATTTATAGGATATCGGGCATCCAGGATGTGATTGGATGCAATTATGGGGTGTCTGATAGAGCAGATGGGCTCATCCTTCGTCGCCTTTACTCACACACTTATGTTCAATTCTGTACTTTCTGGGGCATTTAAGGTTAATACGATGGGTGGGACCAAAAAGCATGACACCATTCTCCTCGAAATTTCCAAGTTAATTCTACTGAGATTTCATGAGCACCAAATATTTTGGAATCCTCGTGCATTTAACGGTCTGTCGGTGTCTTCCAACTTTCTTCCACTGACCACCAGTTGTCTCTTAGCCAGTTTGTCATTGGGTTTATAGCGTGCCATTCCTTAGTGCAACTTCCTTTTTCCATGCCAGGTTGTGATGGAGATGCTTCTTTCATGGCCTTCCTCCCATAAGATCTTTCTCTCTTTTTTTTTTTTTTTTTTTTTTTGCTACTCCCCGCAGTCATCATGATATGGTTTTAATCAGCTACTGTTGATCATACCCGCAAATGGTGTTCCATCAAGCTTATTTAGTTTTACCGTGCCTACTTCAGTAATGTGTGCAACCACATATGGGCCTAGCTAGTGTGTTTTTATCTTACCTAGGTGCATGATGAACTTGCTATCATACATCAAAACAAGTCCACTAAACTTGAACTATTTTGTTATGATGCGGCAGTCATGCCATGCTTTCTGTCACTATTTTTCCATGTTTTGATGGAAGCCCGCTATGAAGCGTTCTTCCTCCATTTGAATCAGCTGCACAAGCATTTCTTCTACTGCGTTGGTATCTGTCATCTCTGTTAGCATAACAATTCATAGGCTCGGCACAATGTATTCCATGGGAACGAGTGCTTCTTGTCCATAGACTAACTAGAAAAGAGTGTATCCAATTAGTTGTTTGCATGTTGTTCTGTAAGCCTATACTATCATTGAGACTTTCTGGACCCATTCATCTCTATGCACATTACAGACCTTCTTCAAGGCATTCTCCAGTATCTTGTTGAAGGCCTCAATAGTTCCATTTGCTTGAGGATGGTAGGGTGTTTTCTTCTTGTGATGGATTTGGAATTTTGCGGTCGATTCAATAATTAGTTTATTTACAAAATGTGTACCTTTTTTGCTAGTAAGGATCTTCAGGCAGCCAAACCTTGTTACTACATTTTCAAAAAGAAACTTTGCCGCAGTTGCTACTATGCAATCTTTCACAGGTGTAGCTTCCACCCATAGTGTCAAGTAATATGTGATAGTTATAATATAACGTGCACTAGTCCATTTCCCTGGTGGACTAATAGGGCTGACAAAATCCACTGCCCATTTATCAAAGTCCTACAGTGTAATTTATGGCGCAAGTGAATTTCATCACATCGTGATGAATTCCCTTTTATTCGACATTTATCACAGTCACGATAGTACTTCCTTATATCTATATGTACAGTTGGCCACTAGAGTATAGCTTGAAAAGTCTTGCGTATCGTTTCCTTCCCAGTGTGGTTTCCTCCTGAGACACCCATATGCACTTCTGCCATTACCCATTGCCTTTCATGATCAAAGACACATCTATGCAGTATTTTATCTGGTCCCAACTTATATAGTTGTCCTACAATTAGCATGTAGTCTACGGCCTTGAAAACTAGCTATTTATTTTTCCATGTCATATAATCATTAGGCTCATAACCCGTATTCAATAAGTGTATAATAGCATCAAAGTATTTATTGACAACATTGATAGAAAATAGTTGTGCATCAGGCAGATTATCCTCTAAGATGTTTGGTTCTTCACCACTTTCAATGTGCGACAAGTGGTCTGGCCCAACATTTGGTCGGCCTGTCTTTACAATGACTTCAAAGTCAAATTCTTGACATACGAGGAGCCACTGACAGATATTCCTCCCCAACACTGGCTTATTGACTAGGTACATCAGCTCAGAATGGTCGGTGAACATTTTGAAGTGTCCACCCAATAGATAATGTCTGAAATTTTGTAGTGCATAGACCATTGCAAGCCCTTCTCTTTCAGTTGTGGTATTGTTTTTATCTGCTGTGGAAATTTTCCTACTGACAAATGCGATTGGGTGGTCAATTGCGCCCTCTACTAGTTGTGTTAATACATACCAAGTGCAATTGATGATGCATCAACATGTACATGGAATTCCTTCATCCAGTCTAGGAATATTAATATTGGCGCAGTGGCCATTTTGTTTTTCATCTTATCGAGACTCTCTTGATATTCTTCATTCCACTCGAATTTGGAATCCTTCTTCAGCAGCTTCTGCATTGGGGCAGTTATCTCCACGTACCCTCTTATAAATTTTCAATAATATCTAATATGTCCCAATGTGGATCTGAGTTGTGTGATTGATGTGGGTGGAGGTAGGTCCAAAATAATTTCCACCTTCACGAGATCGACCAAGATTCTGTCGTGGCATACTACATGGCCAAGAAGTACACCAAATGGTGCATAAAATATGCATTTTCTCAAATTCAGTGCAATTTGATACAGGCGACATCTTTCCAGCATCATGTGCAAATTCTCAATATGGTCTCTTACCAGACCAAACACCATCGAGTCATCAAAATATACTTCAAGAAGCCTATGAATGAAATCTTTAAAAGCAGAAACTACTATTTTAGAGAAAATAGCAAGGGAGTTTTTAAGGCCAAAGGGCATTACCATGTATTGGTAGCATCCCCATTCTATTACAAAGGTTGTCTTGTGGCAGTCTTATTACGCAATTCTGACTTGATGGTAGCCTGAGAATCCGTCTGTCAGTGAATACATTTCTTGTCTGCTGACACTCTCCAAGACTTTATCTGTAAATGGTGTTGAGAATGGATCATGCAAAGAAGGCATAATTTAGCTTCCTAAGGTTGACATAGATCCTGACCTCACTTGTCTCCTTCTTCTCCTGAATCCCTATGGGGATTATCCATTCTAACTCTTCAATAGGTTCAATGATTCCTGCTTCCAGCATGCGATCCATGCTTTCACTTTTTCTTTATAGCGTGGATTTAGTCTGTACGAGCACTGTTTTATCAGTCTTGCGTTGGGTTTGAGCGGATTTTTCATTTCACCTAAATCTCCTACTATCCCCTTCATTTCCTTGAAGTTCATTGGGAATAGGTCTTGGAATACATGTAATAGATTAGTGATTTTGGCTACTGTCTCTTCATCCCAATAGTCTCCAATGTTAGCAAATTTTGGACTATCCTCTGACCCAATGTTAACTTTCTTAGTCTTTAGCAAATTGAGGAACTGCCAACTGGAAATGCCGCTTCCTTCTACTATACATGATCCTTTTGAATCTAGAATATTGATGTTATCTGGATCATCCTTTGGGTCTCCGGAGAGGTTATAGAAGGTCATCCAGTGCTAAACCATCTCACAGCACTGGTGGGAATGTGCAGTGCAAGGTTGAGAATACGCAACCTCCAATGGGATCTCAATGAATATCTTCTTCTTAATAGTAAGACTACGCAATATCAACTGTTGGTTGCTCGTCTGCAAACTGGAATGTGCAAGTGAAGTTTTCCGCAACCTTTTCCCATTCTCTTGTTTCTTGGGGTAGCTCCATAGATGTGTACTAGCCTCTGAGTGCCATTTAGAGAGTATGGATGAAGTGCTGAACCCACTCCTGGAGCGAGTAGTTCAAGAACGATGTGGAACACTGCTCCAAGTGTTCAAGAGGGTATGATAACCTTGTATACATTTTTTTCACAGTTGTGACCTCATGTCGGAACCTTACTTCCAGTATCTATCTACACTGCGGCCATTCAGTTATTGAGCTTTTGTGTGTACGCCACCGTCTCGTGGGTGTAGCTTTTAGCACAAATTCCATCGCAGATAGTCACTACAGCTCTGTTACTAATTATTCAAACTCAGTCAAGAACTTTACCAACTTAGGAAGTCCTTCATATGTAGGTAGTGACCGTGATTGAGTTCCCACTCGTGGGACAGACTTAGTTATTCTGGCACATCTCCTCATAGAGAGTTCATGTAATCGGTTCTGCTAGTTCTCAAGTGCCTCTCTTGATTCTGATATACATGAACTCACGCATCTCTATATCAGGTTACCATCCACAGTAGGATTGATGTAATCCTCCCCAGGGGCAGTGACACTATAGATGTTATCAAGGTGATAAGCTCACCCTTCGTTGAATGTAGGTTCAACATATCTATGTCCTTCCAGTGGGTCTAGGGGCGCAACTATTGTCATCTCATCATCTTCAAATGATATGATCCCTCTTTTTAAGTGTATAATGGTTTGATTTCCCATTGCCCAATCAATCCTTGGCAGTGCAAGATATGGGTTAGTATCATCTACTATATTGATGACCTCGAAGTCTACAAAAGTGTTGAATCCTTCAATATCTACTTGGACCTGCTCAATCTACCAATGGGCAGGACCTTTTCCTGATTAGCAAGACTTAATTGAATTGGGGACCATTTTAGGGGAAGCTTGCCCATTATTTCCCACATCTAGAACGTTAAAATGTTAATATCAAACCCCAGGTTAAGGATGATATAGTGCATGTTATAATCACAAGTTCGTGCAAGCATCCTGAGTTCGCATCCTATTTTGAACTTTGTCTTGTCACTATTAACCTTCTTTGCTAGTAGGTCTTCCTCCGAAAGCATTTCTATAAGCTCTTCCAACTCTGCAATTGCATACTTGTCCTTGAATATCTCCAAACAACTTTATAGGAATGGTTTGAGCTTACTAACCTTATCTGCACTCTTGCTTGTAGTCTGTTGCTTGAATATTTTCTGGAATCTCTTAGGCATATCTTTCACTTGGCCTACAGTGGATGGCTACTCTGTTCCGACGAACTCTGGGTGTCCATCCATGAATATTCTCTTTTTCTTTTGAACATCAAGCAATGCTTTATTTTGCGCTAAGGGCCTTACGTGCGGTTGTGTTTGTACCATAGGATCTGTCTATGTAGCTTGATCTGCACCCGTCACAACACCTCCCTTGGTTACCACAACTACACTTGGTTCTCATGGTTCTGTGACTATCATCTATATGTTGGAATTAGCATTCGGGTTGGGAGCATTCGATGGAGGATGTGGGGTAGGGTTAGCTGCTCCAACCGTCTGGGCTTGCCATAAAGCAATAAGTTGCGAACATTGCTCTACATTATGCTCTTGTTTACAATATCAGCAAGTCTTCACAGGTTCAGAGCAGTATCTAGCATCATGGCCTTGCACTCCATAATTGTAGCACACCATTGGCCCTCTTCCTTATCCAAATACTCCTCCCCCTTGACCCCTATCATTTCCACTCCCCCTCAACTATGGTTTTGGTGGTTGCGATAGGTATTGCGGTTGTTGATACTATTGTTGATACAGGTTATATGGGGTTGCATTCTAAAATTGTGGTGCCATCTAAAACTGCTATGTAGGTTGGAACTGAGGCACAAGATGGAACTAAGGCACATCTTGAAACTGAGGCGCAGCCTGAAACTGTGCTTCTGCCTATTCAATCTTTGTTTCCTCCTCAATATTCATTAAATAGGCATCTACCATTTTCTCTCTTAGAAGTTTGTAGGACCTACAATATTTTTCATCATGGCCTACAGATGTACAAAATTTACAATACAGACTAGCTGGGGTACATACCGTCTTTTGCAAGAACATGTAATATATGTCGTGGTGTCCACTTTTATAGCATATGTTGCACTAGGGCAGCCCTTGGGTACTCAATGGGTTTGGTGTATCGGGCGATATGTAGTTCATGTAAGCTAGATAGTCATCCTTGGTATGTCCACTGGTCCGGCATCATGTACACCAGAGGTATTCCTTCACCTCTTTTCCTCTTTTTATGTCCTGGAGTTGAATTGTCAGATTAGCCCATTGAGACTAAATCTGTATCATTCCTGCGGCACCATCTCTAATAGGTGAATCCTCTTGTTTCATTGCTAATTCTAGTGCCTCCATCCGTGTCGCAATCTTTTGCTGCATGAGTGGTCCCGTAATGTGTGGCAGTAGCACAACAATAAACCACTCTTTATGCTACATGTCCGACATATGGAAGCTTACTTTGTCCATCAAAGTTTTGAACTGCTGGTCAAAGTCCCATACCGTTTCTATCGGATCATGTTTAATCTCCTTGATCTCGGTTATGCATTGGGACTCAGATTGTGGATTTCTAAATTATGAGATCATTGCACATCGAATCTCCTCAAGGGTCCTCTATGGCTGCCCCAGTGGTACTACACAGTACTTCATATACCAATATAGCATGCAGCCCCGCAGAGTTGTAATCATTTTCACTTTTTGGATGTCATCATTGTTAAGAGGGAAGACCATCCATACTACCTCACAGAGGAACCAATGTTTTTCTCAATCCTCTGTTCCATTCCCATTGAATGTGGTTAGTCTAACGTCTATCCCCACCATTACGGTGTCACTGGGGTTGTTCACTGAATTCCTTGGATTTTCTATATTTACTAGGGTTACTGATGGGATTCCTTGCACACTAGTCTCGACACTAGGGCTACTAGTATTCACACACAGTTCAAGTGAGGAACTTCTAGGTCTCACTTCAAGTGATCTTCTTGGAATGTTGTAGTCACATCCTGTCCTTGGCATCTCTGCATAATCTTTTGATTCTACTCTCTTAGAAATTAGACTATACTCCTCTTGTTCATCGTAGGACCCTTCGTCTAGGTGTGACTCACATCCATATTCACCTTCCCTAGGTAGGCTATAAGCTCTCCTGCCTCCTGCTACCTTCCTCCTCTTTCTTGACCGGAACCTCCTTCCTCTTCTTAAGAATCCACCATCCAACTCATCTTCTGAACTTCTTGGGAACATTTCTTCTTACTACCTTCCATATTACTCCTAAATCTTGCACAGCATATCCTCTTCACGGACTGTGCAACTCAATCGCTGAGTTGTAAAATACCCTTTTCATAAAGGAGCATTTTAATCCATAGGTTTATAGACATAAGGTACCTCCCTTGAGGTCCTTGGAAAAAATGTCTCTTTGCCTTGCTATACAAGGTATTGCTTCAACAACGAACTCGGTAACATATCCTTCTAATATGTTATCAATCCAAAAATCAATAGCTCTAGAAATAGCGTTACTTACTTGCGCTACTTCTTGTGCTAACTGGTCGGTCCACTCAACTACTCCTCTTCTTTGGAAGTTAGTTTGCTGGGTTGGTAACTTTGACAACCATTCTTACAATATAATGGGAAATTCTGCGAAGAAAATTTCATGGATATCCGAATATATATATCGTTGTAGCTAGTTCTCAGGGCTCAACCACGAACCCTCATTTTCCTTCTGCGCAAATGTAATGTTTAGATGTACAAATTTTAATGTATGGTTCTCTGTGTAATGAAGGTCTTGGTGATTGTAGGATAGGCTCTGTGCATTTTCTAGTTAATGTTTTGGTTACAATTTTGGTCATGGGCAGCACCATTGCTCGCAATGGTGCAATGCAGCAAGTGATGACTGTGTAATTAATTTATGGGTTATGTTGAGTGTAAATTGTTAGCATCATTGCTTGCAATAGTGAAATGGATAATGGTAGAGACTATGTTTAAGTCTATGATGTTTTTAAAATCAATATATAAAGACTACATTTGATTTCATTGTTTATTATGATTGGACTTTGTGTAGATTCGCTTCCATTATTAATTTTAGTTGTAAGAATGCAAATTGGTGACAACGTATGTCTTGGGGCCATGCTGTGGATGGTATGAGCACTCTCCATGGTACATGTGATAGTGAGGTAGATTTAGACTTTATTGTTGGTGTTTATAATATGTATATGCAATGTATTACAGACTGTGGGTAAGAACCTTGCGTTGGAAAAGGAGAATGTGGATTAATTCGTTACAGGGTTTATATTATTTAAGCTGTTAAATATTATAAATAAAAAGGCCCATGCCAGTGGATTACAAAATATATAACTTGTAAAGGGCCTTAAGACCTTTGTAGATAGAATTTAATCTTTATTTATAGCTTGAGTGTAAATCGTAAAGCATGGATCTGTATAAAGTTTAAAGACCCTACAGGATTTGATCCTGGGTCATTTAGTGTAATGGAGGTTTATTATATGAATGCGATTTGGAAATTGAGAGTCCATGGGATTTGATCCTGTGACCTCTGTGCAAATACCTTGGTTATTTTTGTGATTATTTCCCATGTATTATTATCGTGGTTTTTGTTATGACATGGGATTTGGGCTTGGACGCCCAGAGGGGTCAATACTGCAACCTCTGTGTATCTATGGGGATTTAAGCTATTAACTACAACCTGCATACAAAACTGTGTATAGCATGGATTTACAAAATGTAAAGAGAGTCTACAGGATTTGATCCTGGGTCATTGTTTATGAAAAGGGTTTATAAATTGATGACAGTGTATTTAATTTATTCATAGTTTTTTTTACGTTAAATATTGTATATTTATAGCATGCGATTTCTGTTATGTGGAATTTAATATTGGATGGATTGAATGAATATATTTATGCCATGGCTTTATAAAGTTGGCAATAGTATTATTACTTATGTTGTGTAAAAGTAACTTAGTATCGATATTATAAATCGTGGACCATTCGTACGGTCCCGATTACTTGGTCTGTTAATTGGTTTATGATAATGTTTATTTATACAGACATGGAAAGGTCTTCGCTGGTTCTTATCTTAGCTCTAGTATTTGATGTTTAATCTTGGATGGAAATACAATGTTGATAGATTAGAATTATATTCCTATTTTATACATGATACTATATATATATATATATATATATATATATATATATATATAGTATACTGGTTAGTTTCTTTTTATTATACTTAGTTAATGGTAATTTAAATCTAGATTTTACTTTGAGCTTAGATTTGGACTAGTATTTTATTTAAACATGACTCTACTGACAATATGGATTCTATGAGTAGAGTAAATAGGTAAATAAACATCCAGGGATTTAATCTTATATAATTCTTAGTTTGTAAGAAAAAAATATTAAAGCAGTAAAAGACAATACATAAGTAAAACCTAAAAATAAAAAACCATTGATAATCTTGAAACAAGAATTAAATTACAACCTAGGGTTAAAGTTAAAAATGTAAACCCTAAAAAAATTAGACAGAAACCAAAGCACATATTGTTAGAAAATATAATGTAAACATTTTCCTAGTCTAGCCAACACTTATTCTAGAAAATGAGATAGGGATTCCAAAACCTCATACTTGTAAATTGAAGCTCCTTAAATGGTTGAAACTTGCACACTCAACTAACCAATATTAACAATTCATAGGCAGATATGACCTCTGTTTTATATGACTGAATCACTTGGGAACTACCACGTTGTACCCAACCATGACCTGGAACCATTCCTAGTTTCAATCCGGATCCCCCTGAGCTAGTTCCAACATGAAAGTAACTTAGAGCTCCCAAGGTAGGGTTTCCCTAACTGGTATATCAGGTCTGGATCAGTTCTCCTTTTTCCTTCTAGGAAAAAAATGTTCTCCAAGAACTAACTTGAGAATAAACATGCAGAATAATGACTCCAAAAAGATAGATGAGATCACCGAGCCTATCTTTGGCTTGGGACTTTATAGACATACTTTTCAGTCAAAGGGGTAGTTAAATCAAGAATCCTTGATTTCTTGATTTAATCCTTTTTATTTAATTTGGGTATTTTTAATACTTTAACATAAAATTTTAACTTGTTCCTCTTTATACTTTTGTAGGTATTATACTATTTAATTTTTCTCTTAGTAATAATAATAATAATAAATGGAGCTTCTCCTTATTTCTTTCATTATTAATATTATTACTATGTTTATTCTTTATACATAACATGTATAAAATATATAATAATATAACATTTGTTAACATGTGTCTTTGGGTACCATTTAGTATGATCCCTAGACTTATGACACTTTCTTCATTAAGGTCATCGGGTAGATGGTTAGGTCTACTAGGCTAGGAAACTCTAAACATCCTTGCATGTTGGATTCCCTCGTATAACATGGTAGTTCTTCAGTACTTGATGAGAATACAAAAATTGAAAATTTCATTTAATCACTTATAATTAAGTCTGATGAGATCAATATTTTTCTCGAGTCGTTTTCACTCAGGAATCACTAATTCCTCTCAGAAACTCCTAACACTTACCAGAACCAATACACAACGCTAAAAACATAGAGTTACAAACTTATTGCAATTCTAGAGCTCTTCGCTCAACACTAATGCTAGGATGTACTTGTACAATACACCTAGAGATACAATGTCCAAGGATCCGATGTTCTAGAGCTTATGCTCTACATCAACATGGAAGGCTCTAGGGCTTATGCCCAACACTTCCAATTTATCTTTTCATGTGTTCCAGACCTTCATGCTAAACACAAATTTAATACTCATGTGCTTCAGAGCTTCTTGCTCAACACAAAGATCAATTACTTATGTGATCTAGATCTCCTCGCTCAACAAACAACATCTCATCAATCATGTCCTTCAGGGTCCATGCCCAACACAAACAAACATATATATATCATCAACAATTGGCTTACCCCCAATATATAAAACAAATAATCATGTTCATATGCAGTGGGTCTTCGACCCAGTATATAAAAACATTAAGATAACATCAAAATCAATAAGCTCATGCCTATAAGTGTTAGGTCCAAAATTTGGGATATTACATCCCTCCCCGCTTAGAATAACACTGTCCCTAGTGTTCTAGGGAATTGGAATGACATCATGAAACAAGGCAGGGTAATCCTTTCTCATGGTGGCTTCATGATCCCAAATAGCCTCATTGGCTTCGAAGTGCTTCCATTGTGCTTTCAACTGGACTATGGTGCGCTTCTTGAGCTACACCTCTCTCTTTTCCAATATATGAATAGGTTTAGGGGAGAAATCCCCTTCAGGATCCACCTGTAATAAGGACCAATCAACCACATGTTTAGTATCATAAACATATTTCTTTAATAATGATGTATGGAAAAAATTATGGACTCTTATGTGTGCAGGTAACGCTAGTTCATATGCCATTGTCCCTCTCTTGGTTAGCATTTCAAAAGGTCCATAAAACCTAGGTGCTAAATTACCGCACCTACCCAAGCTCAACGAGCTCCATTTTGATTTTACTTTCAAGTAGACATGGTCACCTATTTGATAATATATATCTTTTCTTTTCTTATCAATGTAACTTTTATCGAGGTCTTGTGCTTCTTTAAGGTTCACCTGGACCTTGGTAACCAAATGTTCCAAGTTTTTTAACAAATCAAGCCCTAACATGAGCCGATCCATGGGGATATCCCAAGTAACCCGTGTTCTACACTTCCATCTATAGAGTACCTCAAAGGGACTCATCTTGGTGTAATCTTGGTAACTGTTGTTATCTGCAAACACTTCAAGATGCAAGTAGTCTTCCCACTTAGTGGGTTTTTCCATGACATACATCCTAAGCATGTCCTCAACAATTTGGTTTACCCTTTCTGTCTTCATGTCTGTCTGTGAGTGATAAGTAGTACCGAAGTTCAATTTTGTCTCCATTCTGGAGAATAATGATCTCCAAAAGTTTCTGGTAAACTTTGTATCTTGATCTGAGATGATTGCCTTGGGTATCACAAGCAATCTAAATATCTCCTTCAAGAAGATATCGACAATGTGTACTTCCTTGTAGGTCAACTTCACTAGAATTAAGTGTGTTGATTTTGACAATTTGTCAACTACTACAAAGTTGGAATCAATTTGCTTCTTACTTTTCAGTAGACCAATGATAAAATCCATACTAATGACCTCCCACTTCCATTTCAAAATAGGTAACAACTGCAGCAATCTCGAAGGGTGCTAATGCTTAGCTTTGACCAGCTAACATTCCTGACATTTCACGATAAACATCACAATGTCACCCTTTAAATTAGGCCAGAAAAAGTGTCTCTTGAGGGCGCATATCATCTTTTGATATCCCGGATGCCCCCACTAGGGTTCTCAATGAAATTTTGTGAGGATGCTGGACCGAATGTATCCTCCTTCTAGAACATACATTCTTTCTTTAGACCATAGTAGTCCTAAGTCATCAACCTTGTATTATTTTTGTTATTGAAACAACCTATCCTCTTGGAATTTCTTACGGACTTATACATAGAAAGGGTCGACTATGTTGGCCATTCTAATCCTCTTGTGCAAATCTGCATCAGTTTGACTTAAAGCCACCTCATATATTATATGACTTTGTTGGCTCAAAGCATCATCAACCTTGTTCTCTTTGCCCTTAATATTATTTAGCTCGAAATGGTACTCGCTAAGGAAATCCAACCACCTGGCTTGCCTCACATTTAGATACAATTGTTTGAATAAATACTTCAGACTCATATTGTCTATTTTAAGAAGGATTTTCCTTCCCATGAGGTAGTGCATCCATATCTTCAAATCGTGGATGATGGCTGCTAACTCAAGATCGTGTGTGGCGTATTTATGCTCATGATATTTTAACTTTCACGATTCATAACAGATCGCATGACTATTCTACAAGAGGAATCCTCCAAGTCCTTCCTTGCTTGCATCTGTGCAAACAACAAAATCCCCATCGGGATCCACAATTCATAGTATCGGTGCTATCATAAAAAAATGTTTAATCTTTTGAGAGATTTCCTTGTACTTGGTTGTCCATAAGAACTTATTTTCTTTATTTTTCAAAGTGGTCATGAGACAAGATATTCTCGAGAAGTTCTCAGTGAAATTTCGATAATATCTGACTAATCCCAAAACAGACCTAATGTCAGTGACACTAGTAGGGGTACGACAGTCTTCTATGGATCTAATATTTTTTGGTTCCACAGCTATCCCTGTCTCAAAGATAATGTGACCCAAGTACTGTATCTATGTTTTATAAAAATTACATTTACTAAACTTAGCGTAAAGCTGGTGTTCTCATTAGAATTGTAATACTATGTGAAGGTGTTCTCTGTGTTCCTCTTTACTCTTTGATTAAACTAGGATGTCATCTATAAAGACCAATTTTTTTTAATCTAGATGCTTACTGAATATATACTATTCATCATACACATGAAGTTTGCGGGTGCATTGGTCAACTCGAATGACGTCACTACAAACTCGTAGTGCCCGTACCTTGTACAAAAGGTGGTTTTGTGCTCAATATTTGAAAAGATTTTGGCTCTTCCCACCTGATTGAACAAGTCATCGATCCTAGGGAGTGGGTATCAGTTCTTGATAGTCATTTTGTTAAGCTGATGGTAATTGATGCACATCTACATTGGACCATGCTTTTTCTTTACGAATAGTATTGGTGCTCCCCAAGGGGACACACTTGCTTAGATATACCCTTTTTCTATCAACTCCTGCAATTGCAGTTTGAGTTCCACCAAATTTGGTGCAATCATGCGGTAAGGGGATTTTGAAGCCGAAATTGATCCTGGTGTCAGTTATATGGAAAAATATAGGTCTCGTTTCATAGGTAATCCTAGGATTTCCTCGAGAAACAGGTCCTTGAATTCTACAAGAACAAGAAAATTATTTATGCGCTGTTCTCTCTCAAACTCTATGTCTTGGATGTTTACTACAAACAACTTGTAGCCTTTCCTAATAGATTTCTTTGCTTGTAACATAGATATTTGTCTTACATAAACATTCTTTGGAATTCCTTTAACCTTTAATTGGTTCCCTTGGATGTCTGTACACAAGATTGACTTGTGTAGGCGATCAAGCATGACATGGTGTTGTTCCAACTAGTCCATGCCGATAACTATATCATATGATCCTAAGGGTAGGGTTTTCAGGTTTACTTTCATTGGAAAACCAGTCAAGTTTACCTCACAATCTTTAACTATTTCTGAAACTTTCTATTTCGTACCTGTGGCTAATTGAACCAGCCAAGGTTTATCATGTTTTACTTTTCTCAGTATGCATACATCAACAATTTTAGGAGAAACATAGTTCCAACAAGCATCGGGGTCAATAAGTATTGAAATAAAAGTGTTCAAGATATTACCTTCTATCTCAACCATGGTATCTTAATGGTCTGTCTGTTGGCCATCCAAAGATACATAAATCGGTGGGGTTCGAGCTATGTCCTCTATGGTTGGTTCTTCTTGTAAGTTGTGTAAGACCTCATTGGTATTGTTCTTACAATATCGAGCATAATGAGGTCCGCTGTACTTCCAACATTTGATCTGTATCAGGGTATCATTAGCTCCCCTAGTTACTACTATATTGTTAGCATTTGGAGCTGGTATGTATGGTTTCATACTTGATTTGTTGAAGTTATTGTTCCCTGGAAAACTGTTTTTTTGTTTCCTGTACGGGGGTGGGTTAAACACTGGTTTGCGGTTATTAGAGAAGCTCTTAGACTTGTTTATGTTTCGGTTCATGTTCACTTGCCTTAGTTGTCCATGTTCATAGCAGAGCCTAGCTTTGTGCAATGTGGTGTCGAAGGTTTTAGGCATGTTGAACTCAATCCTTTCCTGAAATTTAGGAGGAAGAAATCCTAAAAACTGTTGGATTTCTACATTTTCGTCCTTGATGCATGGTACATAATGTAATAGATCTAGAAATATGTTAATAAAAGCATCCATAGTCATGGATCCCATATGTAACTCATGAAACTCTTTCAATTTTCTGTCAAAGAACCTTTTCGACATATATTTCTCTTGAAATATTTTGCAGAAGTCACTCCAACGTATTTCCCTCAACTCATCTTTCTTGGTATGTTTCATATCTCTCCACCATCTCGCTACTTTTCCATAGTAAATTATAGATGGCAAGCCAAGCCTTCATCTTGCTTGAGTAATTATGAAATCGAAATAGCTGCTGATACCAAACAACCATTCTTCATATTTCTCCCCTATGTTTACATCACCTTCATAGGTCAGGGCTCTTATTTTTCTAAACTCCTCCTGAAGATTGTCATTGCTTCTTTGTTTATTTCTGCATGGAGAAAGAGAGTAACCTCTGGAAGGACTATGATGATCTCCTTCCGGAGCTTCACAAGTGTGTTCCTCTTTTTCTTATTCTCTTGGGTTGCTGGCCCATTTATGGTAAGGTTCCCTTTTGTACTTTCTTGTGGAATGAGTGGGTTTCCCCTGCGGGCTTCCTCCCATCATATTTCTCAGTAATGCTTCATTAATGTCTTGTTGTTTCTTTCTCTCATTTAGACTATCTTCTTTGAAACTTTGTAATTATTCTTGAATACTGTGTATGGTCTTCAAAATATCAGAATTCAGTTCCACCACTAGTTCTGCTTCTTGGGTGGGTGTGTTCATCTTTCCTTGCTGGCTATTGTCTTCTTCAGTGTTCATGATCTGAACTGTTCTTTAAAACATTCCTGAAATTGCAAATTTTTAAATCACGGGAAAATTTTTTGTTAGTTAACAAAATTTAAAACATACTTTATTTTCCTTGCAATGAATGTCTGGTATGTCGATTAGGTCTCTTAGTGTTGAAACTGGGCTCTGATACCACTTGTAATGTCCCCAAAAGTTGGAAAAACAAAAATTATTAGGCTAATTAAAATAACCTATTCTGGACATTATTGAACTTGCAGAATCTGTCGTACTCTATTTGTAATGCTGATTTGTCATAAGTTGTTCTTACGTCCTACTTCCTTTCTTTCAATTATGATTATTACTATGTTTACTTATGATGTCGTAATGTTGATTACTATGCTATTCTTATGGTTACACATTGTTTTGTATGTTATATTCTTTGATTATGTAATTCATTGTTATTCTACATGTGCTTATCATTGTATACATGGTTCTAACTTAACTTTTTTTTTGGAACCAAAGTGGGTGGAGTGGCAGGGCTAGTTCTCCCATGTAACTATGTGATAGGTAATAGTCTCTACTTGACACAACAGGATTACTTAGTTCTGTTTGAACTAATGCATTCTTATATTGTTACTAGTAGGTATACTTATCGACGGAAAACTTGTTACGGAATGTTGAACGTTTGATCACTAGTACTCATACATGCAGCTAGTGAGACCTACTAGTTGTTATTATTGTTCTTTACAGACTCGTGTTAGTGACAAGGTCACTACCACATTTATTATCTTTATGACATAGACTGGTTATCTAAGTGACACTTATTATTCATAGTGTAATTATTACCAAATGTTCATATCCTAACATTTTTTGTTTATATTTTTATTTTATTAAGAAAATAACATAGAGTTTTATTATATGCTTAACAGGTTTATAACTCTTTTGTTAAAAACAAAACTTGGATTTATAATTAAAAACATGCCATGGCATATTTTATATGCCATAGTCTTATGCTTAGATCCTAAATATTTCGATGAGAAAAGTCCTAAGGCTTATAGCTTATAGTATTTGCAACATGCATGGTTTTAAACCTTATGGTAAGATTTGGGTTGGCAGGTTTAATAAGGTTCATGCACTATACGACTATGGCATTGTTGCACATTAATGGTGGCCAGAGAGGCACATTCAATGCGTCTTGGGAGGAGTGGCATGAAATCTTAGGGCTTGGCCCAAGCCTTGGTTTGGCATTTTGCTCCATTCGTATTCTGCTCTCGACTTTGGTTTGGGTGAAGGAGGATGACTTCGCTGATGCTAGCAAGAAGGTAAGAAATGGTTGATTTTTCACCATGGTTGCTTAAAGTTTCTCGTTGTCTCAAATCTTACTTCTCATCATGCTATCGTTTGGTTGCAGGGTTGTAGGGGATCAAGTAAAGGATTTGGGTCGTGGCTCATGGGCAAGGCCATGGCCATGACATAAATCAATGGTAATCCCACTGTGCAAGTCATTACTCATTTCCTTTGATAGTATTATGGATGCGATTGGTTTGGAGTTCACCGTGGGTTTCATTGCTTGGTGTCTAGTTTTTTTATGGATGCATTTGGGTTTTGGGGTTTCGAATGTATCTTGATAGAGCTCTACGTATTTGGAATATGCCACATGATTTTTGGGTTTCACTAGATGGGATTCTTAATTCTCCTTTGGCCTGTATTGTTTACATGTATAGAGTGTAATGTATGGTTCTCTATGTAATGAAGAGGCCCGACGATTCTAGGACAAGCTGTGCGTTTATTAGTTAATGTTTTGGTTACGATTTTGGTCATGGGAAGCACCATTGCTCGCAATGGTGCAATGTTGTAAGTGATGATTGTGTAATTACTTTAATGGATTAAGTTGAGTGTAAATTGTTAGGACTATTTCTTGCAATGGTGAAATGGATAATGGTAGCGAATTTGTTTAAGTTTATGCTACATTGAAAATCAATATATAAAGACTGTGTTTGATTTAATTGTTTATTATGCTTGAGCTATGTGTAGATTCGCTTCCATTATTAATTTTAGTTGTAATAATGAAAATGGGTGACAGCGTATGGCTTGGGTCCATGCCGTGGATGCTATGAGCACTCTCCATGGTAGTTGTGCTAGCGAGGTAGATTTAGACTTTAATGTTGGTGTTTATAATATGTATATGCAATCTATTACAGACTATGGGTAAGAACCCTGCGTTGGCAAAGGACACTGTTGATTAATTTGTAATAGGGTTTATATTATTTAAGCCGTTAATTATTATAAATAAAAAGGTCAAGGCCAGTGAATTACAACGTATATAATTTGTAAAGGGTCTTATGACCTCTGTAGATTAAATTTAAGCTTTATTTACAGCTTGTGTGTAAATGGTAAAGCATGGATTTGTATAAAGTTTAAAGACCCTACAGGATTTGATCCTGGTTCATCTACTGTAATGGGGGTTTATTATATGAATGTGGTTTGGAAATTGAGTTTCCACGAGATTTGATCATGTGAGCTTTGTGAAAATACCTTGGTTATTTGTGTTATTATTTCCCATGTATTATTATAGTGGTTTTTATTATGACATGCGATTTGGGCTTGGACACCCACAGGGGTCCATACTATTACCATTGTGTATCTATGGGGATTTAAGTTATTAACTACAACCCGCATACAAAATTGTGTATAGCGTGGCTTTAAAGAATGTAAATAGACTCTATAGGATTCGATCTTGGGTCATTGTTTATGATGAGGGTTTATAAATTGATGACTGTGTATTTAATTTATTCATAGTTTTTATTACGTTAAACATTCTATATTTATAGCATGCAATTTCTGTTATGTGGAATGTAATATTGGATGGTTTGAATTAATATATTTATGACATGGCTTTATATCGTTGACAATAGTATTATTACTTATGTTGTATAAAAGTAACTTACTATATATATTATAAATCGTGGACCATTCGTAGGGTCTCGATTACTTGGTGTTTTAATTGGTTTATGATAATGTTTATTTATACAGACTTGGAAAGGTATTCGCTAGTTCTTATCTTAGCTCTAGTATTTCATGTTTAATCTTGTATGGAAATACAAAGTTGATAGATTAGAATTATATTCCTATTTTATACCTAATACTATATATATATAAATAGTATACTGGTTATTTTTTTGTTATTATACTTCGTTAATGGTAATTTAAATCTAGATTTTACTTTGAGCTTAGATTTGAACTAGTATTTTATTTAAACATTACTATGTTGACAATATGGATTCTGTGACTAGAGTAAATAGGTAAATAAACATCTAGAGATGTAATATTATATAATTCTTAGTTTGTAAGAAAATAATATTAAAGGAGTAAAAGACAATACAGAAGTACAACCTAAAAATACCAAACCCTTGATAATATTGAAACATGAATTAAATTACAGCCTAGGGTTAAACTTAAAAATGTAAACCCTAAAAAAATTAGACAAAAACCAAATTACATAGGTTTAGACAATATAATGTAAACATTTGCCTAGTATAGCAAGAACTTATTCTAGAAAATAAGATAGGCAGTCCAGAACCTCATACCTATAAATCGAAGCTCCTTAAATGGCTAAAACCTGCAAACTCAACTAACTAGTATTAATAATTCATAGGCAGATCTGACTTCTGTATTAGATGACCGAATAACTTGGGAACTACCACATTCCACCCAACCATGACCCGAAATAGTTCATGGTTTCAATCCGTATCCCCCCAAGTTGATTCCAACATGAAAGTAGCTTAGAGCTCCTAAGGTAGGGTTTCCCTAACTGGTATATGAGGTCTGCATCAGTTCTCTTTTTTCCTTCTAGGAAAAGAATTTTCTCCAAGAACTCACTTGATAATAAACAAGTAGAATAATGACTCCAAAAATATAGATGAGATCCTTAGGACTCTCTTTGACTTGGGACTTTATAGACATAATTTTCAGTCAAAGGGGTAGTTAAATCAATAATCCTTGATTTCTTGATTTAACCATTTTTATTTAATTTGGGTATTTTTAATACTTTAACTTAGGAAATTTTAACTAGTTCTTGTTTAGACTTTTGTAGGTATTATACTATTTAATTGTTCTCTTAGTAATAATAATAACGAATGGAGCTTCTCCTTCTTTCTTTCATTATTAATATTATTAATATGTTTATTCCTTATACACAACATGTATAAAATATATAATAATATAACATTTGTTAACATGTACTTTTGGGTATCATATACTATGATCCCTAGACTTATGACACTTTCTTCATTAACGTCATCAGGTAGATGGTTAGGGCCACTAGGCTAGGTATCTCTAAACATCCTTCCATGTTGGATTCCCTAGTATAACATGGTAGTTCTTCAGTACTTGATGAGAATACAGAAATTCAAAATTTCATTTAATCACTTATAAATAAGTCAGATGAGATCAATATTTTTCTCAAGTAATTTTCACTTACGAATCATTAATTATTTTCAGTAACTCCTAGAACTTACCAGAGCCCATACTCAATGCTAAAAGAATGGAGTTACAAACTTAGTGTAACTCTAGAGCTATTCACTCAACACCAATTCTAGGATGTACTTGTATGATACACCTAGGGATATGATGGCTAAGGATTTGATGTTCCAGAGCTTATGATCAACATCAACATGGAAGGCCCCAGGGCTTATGCCCAACACTTGCAATTTATCTTTTCATGTGTTCCATAGCTTCATGCTCAACACAAATATAATACTCATGTGCTTCAGAGCTTCTCACAACACAAACATCAATTACTGATGTGCTCCAGAGATCCTCGCTCAACAAAAAAATTCTCATCAATCATGTGCTTCAGGGTCCACGCCCATCCCAAGCACTTAATGACTCAATTTTAGAAAGTGTTGACTTCCACGACATGTAGAAGGAAACTAGCATAGATTGGAACATATGAGACTAGGTAAAATAAGACAAAAATGAATTAATTAATGCCTAAGGTAGGTAACTATGGGTTGATTATTCTAACACCCCCCCTTAAGCCTGATTTTATGAGTAAATATTAGAAAGATATAGGGCCTACCAATAAGGCTTAGTCACCATTTACATACTGCATGTCCATTTAACCAAGGAAAGAGGCAAAAACCAAGTGGGAAAATCCTCACTTAAACATGATCAGTAAAACAAAATTTGAAAATCTTGTCATCAATCGTAATTCACAGCATGATCAGCAATCCCCAGTAGTGATTTGAGATTGTTGAATGTCTTCTCACAAAAAACTTTGGTGAAGATGTCTGCTACTTGTTCTAAAGATGCACAAAAGAGTAGGTGAATGGTGCCATCATGCACAAGCTGTTTGATGTAGGGCATATGGATCTTAATGTGTTTGGTTCTCTGTCACTGAACTAGATCATTGCAGATTCGAATGGTGTTCTAATTATAACAATAGATTATAGTTTAAAACTCTTATTCGAATCCACACTCACCAAGTATTCCCTGCAACCACAAACATTGAGTTGCTGCATTTACAACTCCTCTGTACTCTGCTTCTATAGATGAGAGTGCTATGGCACTCTACTTCTTTCTTGACCAGCTGATTGGTCCTTCTACAAGCATGAACAAATATCCTGATGTTTACTTTCAATATTTGTTCTCACCTGCCCAATCATTGTTAGTAAACCCAATCGAATCAAGATCAGATTTAGCTTTGTAGAAGATCACATGAGTTCTTGTTCCTTGAACAAAGTTAAGGATCCTTTTGGATGCTCTTTAATGGATCTCATGAGCCTGATCCATGTATCTTGAAGGTAAGTTAAATATCAGGTTGAGTGTGTGTAAGGTAAAACAAACACCCAATCAAATGCCTATACAATGTATTATTTACCAT
Source organism: Pseudotsuga menziesii (assembly GCA_001517045.1). NCBI lineage: Eukaryota > Viridiplantae > Streptophyta > Pinopsida > Pinales > Pinaceae > Pseudotsuga > Pseudotsuga menziesii. Next base: position 627,500 of record LPNX010380965.1, read on the forward strand.
AGGAGAAGAACCTGCTTCTTCAAGATTAACTCCTAAAAGGAAGGGAGTTTTGCTTGGCTTGAAATATTTGATGTTGAACTTGTTCAACAAATCTAATACATAATTTGAATGATGCACTTTTATTCCATGTTTGGATTGAGCAATTTCAAGACCCAACAATTGGCTCAACAATCCCAAACCAGTCATAGAAAATGCATGGTTCATTGCATCGTTCAAGGAGGAAATCTCTTTCTTTGAACTTCTTGTAATCAGAAGGTCATCCACATACAAGACAATAATAATCAAAGAACAATGAATCATCTTCAAATAAACATTAGTATCATACTTGCATCGAACAAAACTCAATGACAATAGAAAGCCATCAATCTTGGCATACGAAGCCCTGGGGGCTTGCTTGAGCCCATAGAATGATTTATTTAACATGCACACAAAATATGGATTAGAAACAAAACCTTGAGGTTGATTCATGTAAATATGTTTAGTGATATCTCTATTTAGGAAAGCACACTTCACATCCATGTGATGTAACTTCCACTGCTTCGAAGCTGCAATGGCTAAAGCTAGCCTTATGGAGTCCATCTTTGACACTGGTGCAATCGTTTCATTGTAGTAAATACCATGTACTTATGAGTATCCATTATATACCAATATTTACTTATATTTAAAAGGTACAATTATCAAAAAACTTATTCTTTAAAACCCACCTAAATTGAACTAGCTTCCTCCCTGGGGGAAGATCAACCAGTTCCCAAGTGTTGTTCTTCTGGAGCGAGCTGAATTATTCTTTAATAGATGTTTGACATATTGGATCATGTGATGCATATTAATGTGTATATGGGTCTGATTCAACCATAATATAGAACTTATTTTCAAACAAAGGGTTTTTGATACACAGGGCACTCTCAAACTGAGATCTAGTCGCCCTAGGGTAACTAGGATTTCCAGCTAGTTCCCCAGCTGCATGAATGGTAATTTCTGCCCATTTTGGTCTTGTAGGAATTTCAATATCTTAAATTAAATCATCATTATCATACATATCAGAATCATCAAACTCATTTGTCTCTCCACTTACATTCAATGGATCTAGTGGTGAAGAAGACTCTCCAACTTCAATTGCTACTAAAGGCTCTTCTTGGAACTGAACACTTCTTTCAATAAAGGATTTGTTAGTGCTCAATTTTATCAGCTTGTACCATTTTGAATCTTCAATATACCCAAAAAATAGGAAATATTTCCTTTGGGATTGCAAATCCTTTCTCTTTTCAGTTGGAATTCTAGCCCAAGCCTTTGAGCCAAAAATCCTGAAATGGGTCACATCTGGATCGTGCCCACTCCAAGCTTCAAAAGGAGTCATACCATCAATATTCTTATGAGGAACCCTATTCTGGATGTAAGATGCACAGTTTATAGCCTCGCCCCAAAAATTTGGTGGCAAAGTCTTAGCCTCCATCATATAGGTTTCCATCTCCTTCAGTGACCTGTTCTTCCTCTCAGCAACACCATTTTGTTGTGGTGTGTAAGGGATCGAATGTTGCATCTAAATACCTACATATTTACAATATTTAATGAACTCAAACTTGACATACTCACCACCATCATCAGATATAAGGATCTTGAGTCTCCTCCCAGACTCGTTTTCAACCAAGTTCTTAAATACTTTCAAGAGGTCAAAAACTTCAAACTTATGCTTTAGGAAGTAAACCAAGGAATACCTGGAAAATTCATCTATGAAGGTCAGTGCATATTTGTCTTGAATCATGGACATATGAGGAAATGGACCAGCAACAACACTGTGGATCAACTCAATAGGTGTAGAGGTTCTCTCATGACTAGCTCTCTCAAATTTGTGCTCTGGGTGTTTTCCTAGGATACAACCTTGACAGACTCCCTTGGAAATCTTAATATTTGGTAACCCTATGACCATATCTTTTTCACTCAAATAAGAAAGATACTTGCAGTTAAGATGGCTGAATATTTCATGCCAAAGCTTGCTTTCCTCATTAGCATGAATTAGAAGAGCAGAGGGGTTTGAGTAGGGTAGAAAATGGGAAAACATGTATACCTTCGAAGTGTGATCAACAACACCTTTTGCTATGAATTTATCATTTGAAATCTCTATGATTTCAACATCATCAAGGGAGAATATGACCTTCTTTGGAGAACCTGTGTGATTCATCTGATACACTGACAAGAGGTTAGAGGAAAGACCTAGAACATACAACACATTATTGAACTTACCATGGTCAAGATCAATCCTTCCTTTTCCCAAACTGTCAGTGAGAGAGTCATCTAAAAAACTATTGCTGGACCTTTCGACATGTCAAGAGAGGATAATGCCTCTTTTTTCAAAACCATATGTCTATAAGCTCCAGAGTCTATGATGAAGCTAGGTGAGCTTGATCTTCCAACAACCAAGGGATGTACTCTCTCTCTCTGTCATTTGAATTTGATCCTCCTTCCCTCTTCTTTGAGCAATCAAAGAGGGAGATTTTATTCTTCTCTAGGAGTTGTGTCAACATGTCAATTTGATTCTTCATACTGGAGCTCTCAGGATGATAGCCCTTACTGCAGTATGCATGCTTGCTCATTTCTCCTTTTTTCTTCTTATTCTGGAAGTTCTTCTTGGAGCCTTGGGGCTCCTCTTGAGACTTATTCTTGTCTCTCTTTTGCTCAGGTGTATTTTTATCTTTCTTGTTTCCTTTTGAATCCACCCTTGAATCTCCAGCAACCAAATCTTGGTCTTTGGAAGGTTTGATGGGGCCCATCATCATTAATTTATCTTGTTCTTGTGTGAGGGATTCCATGAACTCTGAAATCTTAAGCATCTTCTAGGCTCGAGCTATCGACTTGGTGGCATGGAAGGTCTAAATAAACACTGAATAGTTAGGGCCAAGCTTTGAGAGTATGTCCAAAACTAATTTCTCTTCCTTATTTTCAATTTCACACTATTTTAGCTGCAAAACAAGGGCTTTAAACTTGGAAAAATAGAGTTGCAAGGATTCGAAGCTGCTGGGACTCAAAGAGATCAATTCATACTTGATTTAATGTCCTCCCATCTCATATGTCTTACCAAAAGTATCTACAATATTCTCCCATGCTTCATTAGGTGATGTCAATCCATCAAGATGGAAGAGGAGGTCTCTTGAAATGCTCAGACACAAAAGACCATAGGCCTCATCCCTCCTGTTGTGCCATTTTATTTTCTCTGCAGCTGCATTGGGCTCTACCTCAGTTTCCATAGTCACCCTATAGAGACCTTTCTCTCTCAATAATATCTCCATCTCAGCTTTCCATTCAAAGAAATTAAATGGAGTCAAGATGATCTTCTGAAATTGGTCCATAGTTTAGAAACTGTGCCCTTCAGTCAGTAGAATATGCTTCCAGTCAATATGTCAAACCTGAAATAGCAATATGGAAGGAGATAAATCTATATACAAAGGCTCTGATACCATGTGGAAATTGAACCCAAGTGATAGAACAATTACACTCACAAAATTGCTAATCAAACATGCAAAATTACCATCAAAGGAGACTGAAATTGGAGCATAACACTAATCTGTATTGAATAAGAAGTCATAGGCTGATGAAATATATAATTACATGATATATTTGAATGCATAAGGTTTCCATTCGAAATAGTAAAAAAGTAGGCTTACTAAATCTAGTCAAATCCCCCATAGGTGCATAAAGTTGTTTCCAAATCCACTTAGAGGCTCACGAATTGGAAAATTCAATTAGGAAAACTAATAAGGGATGGAAAGAAAACTCATACATTATTTTATTAGGAGAAAAGGATGGCAGATGATGTGGGAAAAAAACAAGTCAACTACGCCTAGTCTTGCTTTCCCTTTTGCCTTAATTCTCAATAAAACATGCAGCGTTGCAGAAAAAGAAGATATGCACTTTGGAGGATTTGGAATAAAGTAGACATGCTAAATATGGTTTCCAGGAGGTTTTCCAAGTGCTCCATGACTCAGTTTTAGTAAGTGTTAACTTCTATGACATGTAGAAGGACACTAGCATAGAGTGGAATATAGGAGACTAGGTAAATAAGACAAAAATGAATTAATTAATGTCTACGGTAGGTAACTATGGGTTGATTATTCTAACAATAATATATATATATATATATATATATATATATATATATATATCATCAACAATTGGCTTACACCCAATATATAAAACAAATCATCATGTTCTTATGCAGTGGGGTCTTCAACCGAGTATATAAAAACATCAAGATAACATCAAAATCAATAAGCTCATGCAGATAAGTGTTAGGTCCAAAATTTAGGATATTACAATAGTGTTGTCACACAAAGTCATCCATACAACCAACACATACAACGATTGAAAAATCCACATAGTCAACGAAATAACAACCACTAAAATCGACGCAATATATATTTATAAACACAATCTTTATAAAACCATGAGAGAGTTTACACATTCGTTACCTTTGTCCATTGCACCATTGCAAGTAATGGTGCCTCCCATTGCATATAACGTAACGAAAACACTAATTAAATAATACACAGATCCTGTCAAGGGTTTACCCAGGATCTCTTCACTGCCCACAATCATCATTTAAATACATCCCAATACATTATAAGCTCGGGCCCGAAGGAAATCAAAACCCCAAGCTTGTCGATGTTACAAAACACTGAGCTCTTTAAGTTATATTCAAACCCCAACCCAAAACACCTCCATTATAAACCAGAACTTAGCATTCACAACCACAATGAGTATCATCTCTGTCGTAACCATTAAGCAAAAGGAGCAAAAAAATGTGCACTTGTACAAAGCAGGCTTATCCAAATGGGTATGGATTTTCCCAAAATGCTATCCACGAGCCAGAAATCCCATTTCTTTGCTACGGTGTACAACCTGAAAACATAGAACAAAAGGGACCAGGGGAAGTATGCGATGTTAAACCAACTGAATCAACAAATGAAGCTAATAACACGGAAGGATCACATACCTATTAAGCCATTGAAATCACATTTCTTCACACTGCACAGGAGCAAAGTACAAGCATCCAAGCTTCGAATGACCAAACCCCAACGTTAAGCCAAGCATCTAAGATGGGCTGCTACTTTTCCCAATGTGAATTAAAGGAACCACCTTGATTCCCATTAACGTCCTCAAAACCCAAACTCCTATAGTTCATAATGCAATATATTGCCATATATTTCCAATCCATGTGATATGCATAAAACCCACTATGCATTGTTTAAACTTAGGCTTTAATCCCTAATTCCATGGAATATGAAATATGACATGGAACGTTTAAACCAAGGTTTCTACTAGTATTTTATCCTCCAAATAATTTTTAAAAACAAACCATATAGGAAGAATACGATAGGGAATAATCAAGTCATAATTATTTACACCATAGTAAATAATTATCAAATCAATAATAACTCGGTATCACGTAAATGATAAGGGATGTAGTGACCAAGTCACTATCATACAGTTCGTAATGAAAAATAATATCAATTAGTGAAATTTCACTAGGATAGAGCTAGAAATGCGAGCGTTAGCGATCAAAAGATCAACACTACCCATTAAGCCTTATAGACAATTTTTCTGCTGCAAAGTGTACCTTCACGTAACGAGACAAGAATGCATTAGTTCGATAGAAATATGTAAGCCCATTGTATCTAATAGAAATTGTTACCTTTCAGGGTTACAAGGGAAACTAGTCCCACCACTCCACCAATTTATCCATTAACAAAGTCAAGTTAGAATCATGTATACGACAATAAGCACATGTTAACGAACAAGGAAGCACGTAAGAAAATAGCTAACTTACACATCAATGATTAACCATAGTACAAACAGTAATCAACATCACAACAATATAACATATTAATAACTACATCAATAAATATGGAAACAAGACGTAAGAAAAGCTTATGACAATACAACAGTACAATCAGAGTACGACACATTCCACAAAGTTCAAATAATGTCCAGCATAGGTAGTTTTGGCTAGCCTAATAATTTTTTTATTTTTATTTTCAATTTTTGGGGACATTACAAGTGGTATCGGAGCCCAATTTCAACACTAAGAGACCTAATGGGTGTACCAGACATTCGTTGCAAGGAAAATAAAGTATGTTTAAAATTTTGTTAACTAACATAAACTTTTCCTGTTATTAAAAGTTTGCAATTTCAGGAATTTTTACAGAACAGTTCAGATCATGAACATTGAAGAAGATAACAGCTAGCAAGGGAACTTGGATACCCCACCCAGGAAGACAAATTGGTGGTGGAACTGAATTCTGATATTATGAAAACCATACAAATTCTTCGAGCAGAATTGCAAATTTTTAGAGATGACAATCTGAATGAAATAAAGGAACAACAAACAATCAATGATGCATTGTTTCAAAATATTACGGGAGGAAGCCCATAGGGGAAACCCACTCATTTAACAAACAAGTTTAAGAAGGAACCTTATCATAAATGAGCCAACATCCCAAGAAAAGAAAGAGAAGCGGAACATACCTCTGAACCTCCAAAGGAGAATATCACAGTCCTTCCAGTGAGCACTTTCTTCCTCCATCCATAAAGAAAAAAATAAGTGATGAAAATCTCGACAGGGAGTTCAGAAAACTAAGAGCCCCAAGCTATGAAGGAGAGGTGAACTTGGGGGAGAAATATGAAGAATGGTTGTTAGGTATGAGAAAATATTTCTGATTTCATAACTACTCTAGCAAAATGAAGGTTTGACTAACCATCTATAATTTAAATGGAAAAGCAGCGAGATGGTGGATAGAATTGAAAAATACCAAGAAAGATGAGGTAAAAAAAACACGTTGCAGTAAATTATGCAAGATCTTTCAAGAAAAGTATATGTCGAAAATATTATTCAACAGAAAGGTGAAAGAGTTTAACTAGTTACGTATGGGATCCATGACTATGGATGCTTTTATTAACATATTTTTAGATATGTTACACTATGTACCATATATCAAGGATGAAAAGGTAACGATATAGCATTTTTTAGGATGTATTCCTTCCAACTTTCAGGAAAGGATTAAGTTTGACATGCCTAAAACCTTAGACACCACATTGCACAAAGCTAGGATCTGCTATGAGCATGGACAACTAAGGAAAGAGAACATGAAAAGGAATGGAGACAAGTCTAAGAAATTCTTTTATAACCGCAAACTGAATTTTAAACCACCCCTGTATAGAAAACATAACAATAGTTTTCTAGCAAGTAAGAACTTCAACAAATAGGGTAAATAACCATATGTACCAGCTCCAAATGTTAACAAGCCAGTAGCAGCTGGGGAAGCCAATGCTACCCCACTACAGATTAAGTGTTGGAAATGTAGCGATACTCATTATGCCTGATATTGTAAGAACAATACCAATGTGGTGTTTCAAAAATTACAAGAAGAACCAACGATAGAGGACATAGTTGGAACACCATAGATTTATGCAGCCTTGGATGACTAACAGGAAGACCATTAGGCTACCATGGTTGAGATAGAAGGTAAGATCCTAAACAATTCTATTTCAATATGGATTGACCCTGGTGATTTTCGGAGCTATGTATCACCTAACTATGGAAATTGAACCCAAGTGATAGAACAATTGCACTCAAAATTTCTAGTCAAACATGCAAAATTACACACAAAGGAGACTGAAATTGGAGCATAACACTATTTTGTATTGAATAAGTGTACAATAGCCAACCTTATGAAGTAATAGGATTATACAATATATAATTACATGATATATTCAAATGCATAAGGATGCCATTCGAAATAGTCAAAAAGTAGGCTTACTAAATCTAGTCAAATTCCCTATAGGTGCATAAAGCAGTTTCCAAATCCACTTAGAGGCTCACAAATTGGCAAAGTCAAGTAGGCAAGATAATAATGGATGGAAATACAAATCATACATGATTTTATTAGGAGAAAAGGATTGAGGACGATGAGGGAAAAAAACAAGTCAACTACACTTAGTCTTACTTTCCCTTTTGCCATAAATCTCAATAAAGCAGGCAACTTAGCAGAAAAAGCAGATATGCGCTAGGGAGGATCTGGAATAAATTAGACATGCTAAATATGGTTTCCAGGAGGTTTCCCAAGCACTCCATGACTTATTTTTAGCAATTTTGACTTCTAGGACATGTGGAAGACAACTTGCATAGAGTGGAATATAGGAAACTAGGAAAATAAGACAAAAATGGATTAATTAATGTCTAAGGTAGCTAACTATGGGTTGATTATTCTAACACCCTGCATTAAGAACAACTTTATGAGAATATATAAGAAAACTATAGGTCCTAACAACAAGTCTTAGTCACCCTTTACATACTGCATGTCCATTTAACCAAGGAAAGAGGCAAAAACCCAATGGGAAAATCCTCCCTTAAACATGGAAAGTTTAACAAAATTTAAAAATATTGTCATCAATCATGCTTCATAGCATGATCAACAATCCCCAACAATGATTTGATATTGCTGAATGTCTTCTCACAAAAAAAATTGGTGAAGATATCTGCTACTTGTTCTGAAGTGCACAGAAGAGTAGATGAATGGTGCCATCATGCACAAGCTGTTTGATGTAGTGCATATCAATCTCAATGTGTTTGGTTCTCTATATCTAAACTAGATCATTGTAGATTCAAATGGTGCTCTGTTTATCACAATAGATAATAGTTGAAAACTTTGATTCGAAGCCACATAGACCAATTATCCCCTGCAACCATAAACATTGAGTTGTTGCATTTACAACTCCTCTGTACTCTGCTTCTATAGATGAGAGTGCTATGGCACTCTGTTTCTTGCTTGACCAGCTGATTGGTCCTTCAAAAAGCATGAACACATATCTTTATGTTGACTTTTTATCTGTGTTGTCACCTACCCAATCACTGTCAGTAAACCCAATCAAATCAAGATCAGATTTAGCTTTGTAGAAGATCCCATGAATTCTTGTTCCCTGAACAAAGTTAAGGATCCTTTTGGCTGCTCTCCAATGGCTCTCATGATTCTGATCCATGTATCTTGAAGCCACACTTACTGCATAATAAATATCAAGTCGAGTGTGTGTAAGGTAAAGCAAACACCTAATCAACTACCTATACAGTGTATTATTTACCATAGGAGAAGAACCTACTTCTTCAAGCTTAACTCCTGAAAGGAAGGGAGTCTTGATTGGCTTGCAATCTTTCATGTTGAACTTGTTTAGAAAATATAAATCATACTTGGACTGATGTACTTTTATTACATGTTGGGATAGAGCAATTTTGAGACCCAAGAATTGGCTCAACAACCCCAAATTAGTCACAGAAAATGCATGGCTCATTGCATCCTTCAAGGAGGAAATATCTTTCTTTGAACTTCCTGTAATTAGAAGGTCATCCACATACAATAAAATAATCATCAAAGAACCATGAATCCGCTTAAAATAAACATTAGTATCAAACTTGCATCGAACAAAACTCAATGACAGCAGAAAGCCATCAATATTTGCATACTAGGCCCTGGGGGCTTGCTTGAGCCCATACAATGATTTCTTTAACCTGCACACAAAATATGGATTAGAAACAAACACTACTACATTTCGACCAAAAATCCGACGGCCGTCATGTCGGATTTTCGACACTTTCCTGTCGCATGTACGACACTTTGATTTTTTTTAAGCGTCCGAAACTTGTCGTCAGTTATCCGACACCTAAGTAACCGTCGGTTAAGTGACACTTCAGTAATCGTCGGTTAAATTTAAAGTGTCAGTTAAGTGACAAAATATCTTCGACGGTAGCGAAATTTTTTTGAGAAAATAACCTTCATGCCGTCGGTTAAGTGACAGAAGGTCCGTCGGATAAGCGACGGTTAGTCAAATTTTTTTTTTAAAAATATTGCAAAAAAGATTGAGGAGCCGTCGCTTAAGCGACGGTTATAGAGAGTAACCGTCGGATAAGTGACATTAAGAACTGTCGCTTAAGCGACGGCAGGGAATTTTTTTTTTTTTATAAATATTTCAAAATTGGGTACTTTGCATGTTGAACTATTGATGTGTAAGTTGGCTTGGTCATTGCCTGCATTCGAGCCTCGAAGTTGGCTATATCAATCCCTTGAATGTGGATCTCAATTGGTATAGGACGCACACTAGGTGGAAAATTGAAAATCCCATGTGCAGTAGCACCAATCCACTCTCCAAGATCTTTAGCATTGGCAAGTGAAGTGGAAAGCGCAATAATATGGATACGATTTTCAATTTGGCTTGAAATATACCTCATTCTAGATACAATTACCTCATGGATTGGACCACCCTCTCCTCCAATTAAATGAAGTTCATCCACAATGAAAAGGATGACTTGCTGAACCATTTTGTGCTATTTCCATCTCTAAGACAAAGCATCCCATTTCTTTGGTGTGCTTATTATTATCTGGCCCTTTTCAAGGAGCTTCAAATCAGTTGTAGATTCACCTGTCAGCTGAACTACTTTCAGTTCCAATCCTTTGCCAAATTTCTGCTCCCAATCCGGATATCGCTCTTTGGCAAGAGCTTCTATAGGAGCAATATAGACACATCGAAATACACTGTCTGTTCCTTTTTTATGCAATCGTAGTAAAGCAAACTCAGCACAGATAGTCTTACCGCTACCAGTAGGTGCTGCAACTAAAACATTATCATCTGAGTTATAAAGCACAGTAAATACCTAAGTTTGAATAGGATTGAAGTGTCTAAACTGTTGATAAAGTGCTTCATATGAGGGATTTCTTAACGTAGACACAGGAAGTGGCTGCAAGTCTAGCAACTCAGTTGGAGGTGGGTATTTCTCTGGCAAAATAAGATGTCTAAATGAAACTGGCAATATTGTTTGTGACCCTAACCACTTATTATATACAACACGAATAAAGTACTGGGGAGGAAGAGGTTCATGGATGGGGACAGTGAAGCTCAGATGATGGTCATCTTCAACAAACTACATTTTTAACATAAAATATTCATGATGGAGTATATATTCACCATCATTGTCTTCTACTATTATCCAAAAAGGTTCCACATATCCATGAATCTTTTCATCCCACTGAAAATCTGGAGTGATAGTTAGTTCTACTTTCAATACAGTTCGTGTTATTGGTTGGACATGAGCAGAAAGATCCAACTTTGGAAACTGATGGACAAATTTATGAATGCTTTTACCCATCTTTGGAAAACGAATGAGCTCCCAAATCTCTTGAGCAGAGAGATCATAGTATCGATCCCAAGCTAAATCTTTCTTTTCAATTTTGGTCAAAATATCATTTGGGATGCCTTTGAATTGACGAAGAGGAGTTTGAACACTCCACATGCACCTATTAACCATTCTGCACAGATTAAGAGCTCTTTTGGCTAACTGAGCCCATCCTCTTTTTAGGACAATCTCAAAAAGCACCCTCATCAAGCGACCTGCACTCTGAAAGCATAACCAAAAAATTAATACAAGAGATAAGGTAGCAATTCTATGACAATAAACATTATTGCAAAATACTACATATACTTCAACAGTAATCAAAACCCATGTACTTTTATCAAGCATTAAATAGAAATGTACTGTAGACTGATATATTGTTAATTAAGCATTTCTAGCAGCAAAAAACAAAGTAAAAAATAGCAAGCAGTTACAAAAAACAGACAATAATTTTGGTCAAGCAGACCCTAGAAAAACTCCCTAGGGGAAAAAACAATCAAGAGAAAATTTATTATCGAGCAGCAGTTAAATATTAGAACTTGTAATAGTAGTAATATCCAACATTAAATGTTATAGTGCAGTACAAAATCTTTCTCAAAATCTAAGCCAAAAATTCTCCTCGAAAACTATGTTATTTGCTACCTAGGAAAACGTTCCCAACTTATTGTGCAGGCTGTATGGCCCAGGCCAGTAAATCAGCAAGGTCAGTGTTACCCCTCCAAGTGCATCTGCATTTTGAGTATGTTACCACCCCATTTTGACAGGTTTCTCCATAAAGCAGCAGGGGAGGTTATGAGTTTTTCTTGGTTACATAGGGTGCTGCTTAGGCCTCCACAGCCTGCAAAACACCACACAAGTCATCCCAGTACTGTTAACTCTTCTATGTGATCCAAATTTTAATGTCCGTCTCTTTGTAATGAAGATGCTCTGTTGTCTAGCAGAAGATTGAAAGATCAACATATAAGAAAGAGAATTAGAGCAACATCCTGGCTGATAATTGAATGAAGGGATTTCATGTTGTTGAGCGTGTATGCTCCTAGAGCAATTTTGTTTGGTTTTCACCATTGTTCTGCAGGTCATCTTTGGCCTGTGCAATGTAAAATAGAACAGAGCTAATTCCAACATAGTTGAAACAAAGTAGGGTTTCCACTCTATCGGGAGTGCAATAATACAGGTGGCATCACAAAAACTGTTATTGAAGTTTACCAGTGGACTAGATTGACGTTTACATGGGTCTGCCGTGGCATCAAAAAAACAATTGATGTGGACCAGTGCACTAGATTGGCCTTTACCTGGGCCTGCGGCTAGATTGCATGGTATGCAAGTGGTGAGGAGATTTTGTACAACTCCGTACCAAACACCACTGTAAGAGACACGAAGCAACATGCAAAAGAGTGGTGCATTTTGAATAAATTTTATTGTATAGTGAATCCATCAATATATTAAATTACAAATATTAAGATATTTATACAGTTAATTATTTGTATTTTATCACATCAATTATCGATCGAAGTTCTTTTTACTATAACATCTATTTCCGATTTCATTAGTATTATCAACACAACAAATGTACTCCTTAGTGAAATTTCTCTTTGAAATATAACTTAAAAGTTTAAAATATAGCTTCCACAATTCTATGATTTCAAAATAGTTTATGAGCACTATATACAACAGACAACCAATACATTGCTCATTGCATGGTCCATGAAAATCTAAACTTGTAAATGTAAAGCTGATAGAGTTTATTCTAATCACACTTCTTTTTATGTGAAATCATGGTATTCTTTAGTTTCATCTAAATGACGGTCCATTCACCATACCTAATGGTTAATTAATCATCTTTGTCCAGCTACAAATTTTTATGACATATGCCTGGCCATTAGTATTTCACTCTATAATATCTATCAAGTCCAGAAGTATAAGCATTCATTTTCTATGTCATCGTAATCTACATCATTAATCTCAGGCTTCAATACAATCATCATCGCAAAGACTAATGATCCATATTGCTCTTTTCCAACGGTCTAAAAGCTTTGTAATCCCCAGTTTCTATTTGAATATTAGCAAATACATATATGTCGAGCAATATCTTCTGTTTAAGGACACAAAGTTGGTGCTAACCATTATCCACACCGAGCAATTTATTCTGGTCAATGGGGCAAATACGATCCTTACATTATCCATTATGTTCATTCATGACCACTGTTCTATTTATTCTATAGCCTCTACAAATGAACACTGTTTTATTTATTCCGTCAGCCTTTGCTTCTCCACTTAATAGGCAGGGACTATGCTACCAGGATCCAGGCAAAGAACACTTCTTTACTTCACATTTCTAGCCGATCTTGGTAGGTAAAATCTGGTATACTCGGTAAGTGGTAAGTGGTAAACCGTCGGTAAGTGGTAATGGGGATGAGCCATGACGAAAGATGTCAGCACTATTTTATAAAAAACCTGGATTAGTTACAAGCTTTAATGAAATCATTAATGATCACAAAATAGGCCAGGGGGATTATCGTGGTTCAACATTTTGCAAAAGGAAAATCTACATCATTTTCCTCAATCCCATATGCCACACCAATGCATTATCAAGTTGGATTCATTTGAAAGTGAAGCACATATTACATTAAAAATCAATATATGCATAGGTCAAGGCCAAGACATATAGGGGTTTGGACAAGTATCTCACATTTTGAGCTCTAGATAAGATAAGTGAACCCCGTCGTAATAAAAGCACTGGTTATTCATAAATATCAAAGTGTGTTGTTGTAGTTATTCTTCCTTATGTTCAGTTATGTGCTTCAACCCTATCTAAGACTTTTTCATTGAGTGGGATCTAGTGCATTTCATAATATGGTATCAGAGCCAGGAGATCCTCGTGGCTAATTTTAAGCAATCGATTGCAAGAGAAGAGGGCAGTCAAACTTCCATTTGAAGAGCCACCAACGTACCAACTGTTTCCGTACATAAATGCTTGGCATCTAGTTCGATTTTCCTTGACCACCGGTCTTTGGAGAGAGACATGGCAAGAATGAAGCTGCCATTATTTTAAAATAGTTGGTAGGTTAGCCACCAAATTGTACAGTAGTACAACAGACACTAGCCATCATGCAGTTTCATGCCAAAGCCACCATGATGAGGCAGATCATTTCAGATCTGCTTGGAAGATAAAGTACATGGAGGACTTGTTATGACAGAGACTATGCTAAAGAGATTTTATTTGGATAAAGGAGCAGCCATCCACCAATAGAAGCAGTAGCTGTTGTTTAAATGTGCCTCTATCAGCCAATAGAAGCACCAGCTGCCATTACATGAGCTTGTATGCTCCTCACTCAGTAGAAGCCAACAATTAATCAATTGTGTTCTTAATAAACCTCTGCCTCGATTTTAGTTGCTTTATGTTTTAGTGGAGATTAAACATTGTTGGCAGAGTTTTTTGACTAAATGATAAAGTAGAGGTATATTGTTAGTCGCCCATTGATAGATCAATCACAGACCAGAACAAACAGACACAACATTCACAGGTATAAATTTTTCCTACAGAATTCGTTTTAGCTGATGTGGGTTTTCAGTTCAAGCAGAAGGAATTATATTTCCCATTTCAGAGAGGGAAGATTTAAACAGATGATTGTAACTGTTTGTCCACCATTGGGATTTACAGCTGCTAATTGAATTTCAGCCTTTACATTTCCACAGCAATTTGTTTTGGAAGTTAAGCATGGAAATACCATACCAAAAATACTCTGATCATAATTTCCATACTTGGAAAGTGAAACTCCAGATGCAGCTAATCAACAAGAACTTGTGGGAAATAGTAGAAGGCACTGAACAATCACCTACAAATTCAAATAAAAATATGGAATGGTAGAGCAGAAATGATAAATCCAAAGCCATCATTGGACTTGCTCTCTCAGATTTTGAATTACATCATGTAGATCTGAAAAAATCATAAGGAAATATGGAATAATTTGAATTCACTAGTTGTAGTAAAGGAGGTGTGTGCAAATTTTCTCTGAAGCTATAGTCATTGAAATTCAAGATGTCTTCCTAAGTAACTATGTCTAGCAACATAAGCAATATGGGCTCTCTCATTTGACAGCTAGCAGAAATCAAAGCTACAATGTAGGAAGAGGATGCCAAAGCCATTTTGTGAAACACTCTACCTTCTAAATACAAGAATGTCATTTTCACTCTCAGTCAGATGTCTTCAAAAACTCTAGAAGATATAATTACTGCTCTTTTAGCTGAAGAAAGGAGAACCATTGCAGGTAATACAGAAGGTGATCCTCACACTGAGATTGCATTATACTTGAGAAACAATCGTAGCAGATCAACAAAAGAAAAAGGGTAGTTTATGGTTTGTCGCCGTGGTTTGAAAGACTATCGTGCAGGACTGTGCATTTGAGAATCATATAAATCTGAGATATGCTACAGACCACTCAGAAATCTCCAGAACAATCCCAGATCAGTTGTAGCTTAAATTGCTGCCATACTAATAAAGCTATTCTGCTGTTGCTGGTTGGAAGTAACATTTTCTGATAGAATTACAAAAGAGCAGGACTACAAACTAGAATCATATACTTAGCATCCATCTATCTTCTTGACTTGGTTCTTAATACGGAAGAATTGAGTCATCTCCTTCTCTTCCTTGAGCTAGAGGCTACTCAAATCCACCTCTTTCATGAAGGGCAGGTTGAAGAAGCAGGGGCAGAGGCAAAGAATCCCAAGCCCCTTCCTCACACCCCGGACAAAACAGGGAGGCTGGGAAAGGTCCATAGACCTATTAAGGTTGAGTTACTATTTGGAGGCAAGGCAAGTTCACATATAAGAACACAGAGAAGCCACAAACAAGATCATCAACTACTCAAGTTCATGAACAAATTCCACCAATGCATCTGTCATTTGCCTGGCTCCTTTAGGTACTTGCTATCATAAAATACCATATATCCCTTGGGAAATGTTTTGTTCTTTATGTTTAAATCATGCCATGTCGTCTTCCTGGCCTTTTTGAATTTTTGATGGAAATTGACTAAAACAAACGTAGGCTTAATCCAACTACATCAGTTCTGTTATCTGTTCCGTGAGTGACTCCTCAGACATACGGTAACATAATAAATAAGCAGACTAGGAACTAAAAATTATGCTGGGATCATAGCCTCTCATCCATATACTAACCAAAAGTGAGTCTACTTGGTCAAGTTATTAGTTCTAGTTCTGTAAGCCTAGAATACTACTGGAATCCTCTCATCCAAATCATCACAGTTTGCTGAACATACCCTGGTCAACCCATGTTCTTCAATTTGATTAAAGGCTTCCTCACCCTTATTAGGTCAGGTGAGCCATCTTCCATGGTTCCATTTTATCATGGATTATATAGTAAAACACTTAGGCCAGCCAAACCTGTTAATGGTATGTTCAAAAATGAAACAGGCTACAGTATTGGTGGAGAAAGATTTAGTAGGTCTGGCTTCTGCCCATCTGATGAGATATACAGCTGTAGTAATTATATATTGTGCTCCAAAACGCCTGGCTAGTCAGTTAATGGGTCTTACAAATTGAAAAACCCATTTTCCAAATGGTTGAAGTGCCTGAACTGGGTGCAGGGTAAACTCATTCCTTCTTGACCATTTGAGAATCCTCTGGCACACACAGCCACTCTCCACATACTCCTTTGCATTCTTTAATGTAATCATCCACTGCACCACCTTATTTAGTAGATTCAATCCTTGATAAGTGACCGAGACCCAGTTAGTAGATTAGACTAAGTTATATCTGATAATCCTATCAACTTTAAGGGATTAAGTCTAGTTGATTTGGTGAAAGTCATTGATCTATCAAAGGAGGCTTAGGTTCCAATAAGTGGAGAAGTATATCATGTTAATGAAAGTATGGGGTTTATAAGTATATAAAAAAATTAAAAATAAAACTAATTATAAATACCTCAAAAGATATTAACAATGAATGCCCTCTTTATCTTTTAATTTGTAGTATCTATTATGTTAATGTAATATGGAGTTTATAATTCTATATGATACAAATGCCAGATAATACTGATAATGCCCAGAATGTATATGTATATGTTGCCCAGATATCATATCCAGTATCTCCTTCACCCTCCTCTCTCTATAGTTCATAATCATTGTCTCAAAGGTCAATGAGTGCACACTGCAGACCCCCTTCTCTAGCAAGATTAACACTCCAATTCCTACAGTGGTAATATAGGAATATTGAGAAAATGAAAATAGACTGTATGAAGGTCCCCCATTAAACAATGAGACCTACAACAAAAACAAGCAGTGCCATCTTTTGATAGACTACGGGGAGTTTACTTATAAAAAAACTATTTTATGTAATGTGCCAGAATAATAATATTCAAGAATTCCCTCACAGAAGATCCAAGATTATGAAATGGAGAAAGAAAAACTATGCACCATGCAGAATGGAAACTTCTATTGCCCACTGCCAGCCTTCAAGCTTTGCAAAGTGATAATTGTTGTCTACATCAATGTCAGTGTCATTTTGCTGATACATAAAAAACATTCAATAAGTTTCATAGAACCGATATCAAGATTCAAAATGCATTGAAACAAGAGAAAAACTATCTTGGATCTCTACATGGAATACTCCCTTGCTGAACACATGAAGACCATCTTAAATGATTGTTTCTCACCTTTCAGATCCATAATTTGTGTAATGAACTTTCTATCCCCCATATTGCATGGGTGTTCAAGTGAAATTTTTTCACTTGAACAGCAGAAATGACCAGGTCACGTGGTCAGCTTATGAGAGTGTTATGGTGAGATCTTCTCTTATGGGACACTTGTTTTGATGAGAGTAAAAATACACAGGGAAAATCTGAGTACACTTTCATTTTCAAACAGCAGTAAGCATTTCCAGGCATGGGTATATTCAGAGAGAGCTTGACAAATTTAGACTTTAAAGAGAAGATTGGACCAGCAGTTTAGATGGTTCACCATTTCAGTTTGCATACTTGTCAAAGTCTAGCAGCTCTTCCATCTTTTCAGCGAGTACTTGAAAGAATATGGACATCATATTAGAGGAACAGTGACAGGAAACATATGAATCCAGTACAATTTTAAGAGAATTTAATAAACAAATTATTCTAGAATCCAGTTCAAGAATCCAACTCACCACATGCATTTCACCTTTTTGTCTGGGAAGAGCAGGACATGGCTTTTGGCAGGGACCATCACTTGTCAAGCCAGAAGCACAATGTAATAGAGTATCCACTATATAACTACTAGTACGAGAACCTAATATATGACAAGGTAACATGCATGGGTGGAATTGGTTAGTGATGAGATGATAATCAAAAGGCACAGGTTTTAGAGCATTCAAAGGCCCAAAACCAACATCAGTGATCATCTTCAAATTTCATGAATGAGGATTAATATTTGGGTCTACTTTTCAAGCACAATATTGGAAGAATTCAACAACCAACCAATAGCATATACATATTCAAAGATAAAACAGAATCATTGTTTAGAAGATTATGTTGACAAAGTAGCACCACTATCATTAGTGGATTAAGCATTATATTTAGTAGCGTATGTTGGTACAGTAGAGGAAGAAGCAAATCCAAGTGCACATACATTGAGTGATTGAGCCAAATATTCTTACCTTAGTGATCGAGATGAAGAGTCAAGTGTTCTAGATTGAGACTAATCCTTCTCTAGATCGAGAACCATACTTTGATGTCCTTGAACGTGATCTAGTTTCTTCTTATTGGATAGGGGATATGTTTTTCTTATGTTGAAGTTTCAAGGTTGAGTATTTTGAAGTTTCAAGGTTTAATATGTTGAAGTTTCAAGGTTGAAATAGAAAAAAATAAAAGAACCTAAGAGAAAGAAGCTTATGCCATGGGTTATGGAGGCTATAGAGTACATCAATCTTGAAACTTGTTCCATTGATAAATGATTGATGTGCCTATGCTTTGTTATATATTTATGGCTTTCTTGTCCTCTATAGAGAAAACTAAGTACAAAATGAACTTTTCTAGTCATCAGAATCTTCTAAAGGAGCCAGACACATTAAAAACAACCACAATGGTAAAAATCAAAGTCTTCAAGATCCCAAAGTGCCACCTGAAATCAAGATTGCAATGTAACAAGCTTTTAAAAGAGTCAAACACATACAAAAATCCAATGGTAAGCTTTAAGATCTACTTCAAAAAGTGGCCAAAAATTCTCACATGTTGAAACTTCAAAGACAGAGATCAAAACATGTTTCAAAAGTCATCTTGTTGAACTCTATCTTCAACCCAATTATTGTAATGCTGAAAATCCAATGGTATTCTTTGGAGTGTAGGTTAAAAAATGACTTACAAATGCCTAAATCCCAAATATAGATCAACATATGTCACAAAATTATCTTATAAAACTTTATTTCAATCCAATTGATAGTATGTCAAACCAATAAAAGAGAAATGATTACCTAAAAATACCTATATTAAACAACACTGCCAAAGCTAGTTTTTGCTTCTGCATGTTCAATCCATAACCAAATAGGAAAACCTGCACCAAAATAGAGAAATATACCATAAACACATGCAAAACCAAATAGTCAAGCTTGCAGCAAATTGGAGTCGGTGAAATATAGCATAAACTTTCCCAAATAGTATAGAGTATAATTAAACTTATCTAAAAACAAGGAAATTTCAAAGTATGCTCAATCTTCTTCTTTGCCTGCCATAAAGACACAAGGGAAATAGGAATGAGAAACTCATAAGACGTGTACAAATAATTGACTACAATATGTATTTTCCTAAAGGTATAAATGGTCATTACAACTTTAAGAAACTAGAAGGAAATATGGTGACATAATGGTTTCTCATGACTTCAGGTAGTTGTGTGGTGAAACCAAACCAAACCAAAGAAAACCAGAAAATGGGCATGGAAGGTTTTTCCTTTTCTTTATGGTATAATGATTCTAGGATGCCTTTGCATCGCTCTGCTCAACCCCACTTCCGATCTCAAACAAAAACCCCAGTGTGGATTGGGCATGTGCATAACCACCATCTGCAGCAAGATGAAGATCTGATATGGCTTCCTTCATGAGTTCCAGTTCACCTTCGCTGACCGCAAACATCATTTTATTAACACCAGATACATACAACCCCTCCTCATTTGATGAAATATTCTCCCGGCTCAGAGTTTCGTCCAAAATCTTTCTCCATGATCCGGGATCAAGCTCATCCACTGAACTGTCCTCCATATGCCCGAACTCATCCCATTCATCTGAGTCCTCGTTTATAACCCCTGATTCCAATGAGTTCTCATCTTCTTCCCCTGATTCTCCCTAGGCAACTTCTTTCACTTCCTCTTCTTCTAAAAGCAAAATCATCTGGCGCCCAGATGCAAGAACTGGGGTAATAGTAAGCATAAACATGATCAAGATCCTTAGAAACCTTGAACATCTCAAAGGGCCCATATCTGTCATGATACAATTTGGAACCTTCAATTGGGAATTTATTTTTAAAAAGATATCAAACAATCCTCAAATTTCTAATTTCAGAGAACCCGTGCTCGTCTAACTCCCGATCAGATGGCATAGCATATTTACCAGCATTCTCTGCAAACCTAATTGAACGTGACAAATTAAACATAAAACCCACTTTAACCTAGTTTGAAAAAACCCTAAACAAACACAATTGGACTTGCAAAATTTGCGGTTCTGAGAAAACAGTTTCTAATCCAGAAACCAGAGACAGGACGATGCCTATTTCATCAAAGGTATTCAAATCGAATAAAGAAATGAAAAATTATTCATTGCCGAGCGTAAAGAACAAGAATTGATTAATAGATTCAACAATGAGGAGGCTCGAGGCTAATTGAACACACACATCATCTGGCACCCAGAGGCTCGAACCCACGAATAAAACTTTCCGGAGTCTACACGTAATAACCAAAGCAATGAGGCTCTTAAGGTGAGGTCAATTCAACAATGTCTCTTTCCATTTTTGAGAAGGCGCCGTCGCTTAACCGACGGTTATGAGGCATTTAAGATGAGGTAATTCAACAATGTTTTTCATTTTTGGGGAGGCGCCATCGCTTAACTGATGGTTATGAGAATATCCGTCTCTTAAGCGACGCTTGTGGCCACATTTGCAAAAAAAAATTTAACTTTGTGATTTTTGGTAGGTTTAAAAGAAAAAATCCACGCGCTGTCGGAAGTAACTGTCGGATTTTGCATCAAAATGTAGTAGTGAAACCCTTGAGGTTTCTACATGTAAATATCTTAAGTAATATCTCAATTTAGGAAAGCACACTTCACATCCATGTGATGTACCTCCCACTGCTTCAAAGCTGCAATGGCTAAGGCTAGCCTGATGGAGTCTATCTTTGCCACTGGTGCAAAGGCTTCATTGTAGTAATTACCATGTACATATGAGTATCCATTGGCTACCAATATAGCATTATATTTCAAAGTTGAACCATCAACATCAAACATAGTTTTGAAAACACATGATCCATGACACAGGGCACTCTCAAACTGAGATCTAGTCCTCTTAGGATCACTAGTATTTCCAGCTAGTTCCCCAGCTGCATGAATGGTATTTGTTTCCCATTTTGGTATTGTAGCACTATCAGGAGCTGCAGTTAAATCATCATTATCATACATATCAGAATCAGCAAACTCATTTTTCTCTTCACTTACATTCAATGGTTCTGGTGGTGAAGAAGACTCTCCAACTTCAACTGCTGCTAAAGGCTCTTCTTGGAACTGAACACTCCTTTCAATGAAGGCTTTGTTTGTGCTCAATTTAATTATATTTTAGCCTTTTGAATAATTATAATACCTAACAAATAGGCACTCTTGGCTTTGGGGCTGCAAAGCCTTTCTCTTTTCAGCTGGAATTCTAGCCCAATCCTTTGAGCCAAAAATCCTAAAATGGGTCACATCTAGCTTGTGCCCACTCTAAGCTTCGAAAGGAGTCATACCATCAAGATATTTATGAGGCATGCTATTCTTGATATAGGATGCACAATTTATATCCTTGGCCCAAAACTTTGGTGGCAAATTCTTAGCCTCCATCATACAGGTTGCCATCTCCTTAAGTGATGTGTTCTTTCCCTCAGCAACACCATTTTGTTGTGGTGTGTAAGGGATTGAATGCTACATCTGAATATCTACATATTTAAAATATTGAATGAACTTAGAATTGACATACTCACCACCATTGTTAGATCTGAGGATCTTGAGTCTCCTGCCAAACTGGCTTTCAACCAAGGCCTTAAAGACTTTGAAGAGGTCAAAAACTTCAGACTTATGCTTCAGGAAGTAAACCCAATAATACCTGGAAAAGTCATTTATGAAGGTCAATGCATATTTGTCTTGACTCATTGACATATGAGGAGATGGAATAGAAACTTCACTATGGATCAACTCAAGAGGTGCAGAGGTTCTCTCATGACTAGATCTCTCAAATTGATGCTATGGGTGTTTTCCTAGGATACAACCTTGACAGACTCCCTTGGAAAAATTAATATTTGGTAACCCTATGACCATTTATTTTTCACTTATATCAAAAAGATAGTTATAGTTAAGATGGCCAAAACTTTCATGCCAAAGATTGCTTGCCTCATTAGCATGAATCAAAAGAGCATAGGGTTTTGAGTAGGGTAGAAAATGTGAAAACATGTATACCTTCAAAGTGTGATCTACAAATCCTTTTGCAATGACTTTTCCATTCGAGATCTATGTGATCTCAACATGATCAAGTGAGAAGATGACCTTCTTTGGAGACCCTGTGTGAGTCATTTGATACACTAACAAGAGGTTAGAGGAAAGAACTAGAACATACAATACATTACTAAACTTACCATGGTCAATATCAATCCTTCCTTTCTCCAAGCTGTTAGTGAGAGAGTCATCTCCCAGCACTATTGGTTGACCTTTTGATGTGTCGAGAGAGGATAATTCCTCCTTGGTCGAAACCATATGTCTTGAATCTCCAAATTCTGTGATGAAGCTAGGTGAGCTTGATGTGCCAACAACCAAATCATGTACTCTCTCTCTGTCCTCTGAATTTGATCCTCCTTCCCTCTTCTTTGAGAAATCAGGAAGGGAGATGTTACTCTTCTCTAGGAGTTGGGTCAACATGTCAATTTTCTTCTTCATGCATGAGCTTTCGGAATGATAGCCCTTACTAAAGTATGCACACTTGCTCAGTTCTCCTTTATTCTTCTTATTCTGGAAGTTCTTCTTGGAGCCTTGGGGCTCCTCTTGAGACTTGTTCTTGTCTCTCTTTTTCTCAAGTGGCTTCGTAGATTTCTTCTTGCCTTTTGAAACCACCCTCAAATCTCCAGCAACAAAAGCTTGGTCTTTCGAAGGTTTGATGGTGCCCATCATCACCAGTTTATCTTGTTCTTGTGTGAGGGATTCTATGAACTCTGCAAGCTTAGGCATCTTCCAAGCTCGAGCTATCAACTTGGTGGCATGGAAGGTTGAAAGAAATATCGAACAGTCAGGCCCAAGATTCGAGAGTATGGCCAAAACTAGTTTCTCTTCCTTCTTTTCAATTCCACACTGTTTTAGCTGCAAAACAAGGGCTTTAAACTTGGAAAAGTAGAGTTGCATGGATTTGAAGCTCCTGGGACTCAAAGAGATCAATTCATTATTTATTTGATGTCCTCTCATCTCATCTATCTTACCTAAAATCTCTACAATATTCTCCCATACTTCATTAGGTGATGTCAATCCATCAAGATGGAAGAGGAGGTCTCTTGATATGCTCAGACACAAAAGACCATAGGCCTCATCCCTCCTGTTGTGCCATTTAATTTTCTCTATAGCTACATTGGGATATACCTCAGTTTCCATAGTCACCTTGTAGAGACCCTTTGCTCTCAACAGTATCTCCATCTCTACTTTCCATTCAAATAAATTAAATGTAGTTAAGATGATCTTCTGAGATTGATCCAGAGCTCTGAACTGTGCCCTTCAACCAGTAGAATGTGCTCCCATTCAAGATGTAGAACCTGAAATAGCAATATGGAAGGAGATAAATCAATATACAAAGGATATAATACCATGTGGAAATTGAACCCAAGTGATAGAACAATTGCACTCACAAAATTGCTAATCAAACATGTAAAATTAAACACAAAGGAGACTGAAATTGGAGCATAACACTAATATGTATTGAATAAGTGTACAATATCCAACCTTATGAAGTAATAGGCTGCTGCAATATATAATTACATGAGATATTTGAATGCATGAGGATTCCATTCTAAATAGTCAAAAAGTAGGCTTACTAAATCTAGTCAAATCCCCCATAGGTGCATAAAGCAGTTTCCAAATCCACTTAGAGGCTCATGAATTGGAAAATTAAAGTAGGAAAGATAATAAGGGATGGAAAGAAAAATCATACATGCTTTTATTAGGAGAAAAGGATGGAGGATGATGAGGGCAAAAAAAAGTCAAGTATAGCTAGTCTTACTTTCCCTTTCACCATAAATCTCAATAAAGCAGGCAACTTAGCAGAAAAAGCATATATGTGCTAGGGAGGATCTGGAATAAACCAAACATGCTAAATATGGTTTCTAGAATGTTTCCCAAGTGCTCCATGACTCATTTTTAGCAAGTTTGACTTCCAAGACAACTTGCATAGAGTGGAATATAGGAAACTAGGAAAATAAGAAAAAAATGGATTAATTAATGTCTAGGGTAGCTAACTATGGGTTGATTATTCTAACACTAACATTGTTTATCTATGTAAACTAGGAAAATAAAAACATGATAAACCTTGACTAGTAGAATTAGCCATAGGTACAAAACGAAAAGTATGGGAAATAGTTAAAGATTGTGAGGTAAACCTGAATAGTTTTCTTACGAAAGTAAACCTGAACATCCTACCTTTAGGACCATATGATATACTTATCAGTGTGGAATAGTTAGAATAGCACCATGGCATGCTAAATTGCTTACAAAAGTCAATCTTGTGTATAGATAAGCAAGGGAATCAAGTGAATATTCAAGGCGTACCAAAGAAAGTTTCAGTAAGGCAGATATCTTCCTTACAAGCAAAGAAGTGCATTAGGAAAGGATTCAAGTTGTTTGTAGTAAAATTCCAAGAGATAGAAGATGATAGACAACAACGTATAGAGGAATTTCCCCTTCTTAAATAATTCAAGGATGTATTCCCTGAGGAAATCCCTAGATTACCTCCAAAACGAGACTTAGAATTTTCTAGAGAACCGATGCCTGGATTGATTATGTCTTCAAAATTCCCTTACCGCATGAGTGCATGAGAGTTAGTGGAACTCAAACTGTATTTGAAAGAGTTGATATAAAAATGATATATCCGACCAAGTGTGTCCCCTTGGGGAGTACCAATACTTTTCATAAAGAAGAAGGATGGTATGATGCGGATGTGCATCGATTACCGTCAGCTTAACAAAATGACTATCAGGAACCATTACCCACTCTCTAGGATCGATGACTTGTTCGATCAAGTAGGAGGAGCCAATATGTTTTCAAATATAGACCTGCAATATGGGTACCATCAGGTACGAATTCACGATGATGATATTCACAAAACCACCTTTTGTACAAGGTATGGGCACTATGAGTTGTAGTACTGTCATTCAGGTTGACCAATGCACCCATGAACTTTATGTGCATGATGAACAATATATTTAGTAAATATCTAGATAATTGTTTTTTGGTATTTATAGATGACATCCTAGTTTACTCTTTGAGTAAAGGGAAAAATGAGGAACACCTCCGCATAGTGCTACAGGTGTTAAAAGAACAACAACTCTATGCCAAGTTTAGTAAATGTGATTTTTACAAACCATAGATACAGTACTTGGGTCACAATATCTCCAAGACAGGGAGAGCTATGGACCCGAAAAAGATTAGAGCCATAAAATATTGGCCTACCCCTACTAGTATCACCGACATTAGGTCATTTTTGGGATTAGCTAGATATTATCAAAATTTCATTGAGAACTTCTCGAGAATAACTTGTCCCATGACCGCTTTGCATAAAAAAGAAAATAATTTCTTATGGACGACCAAATGAGAGGAAAGTTTTCAAAAGCTTAAGCAACTTTTGATGATCGCACCGATACTACGAATTGCGGATCTCGATAGAGATTTTGTTTTTTGCATAGATGCAAACAAGGAAGAGCTCAGAGGAGTCCTCTTGTAGAATGATTATGCGATCTGTTATGGATCGTGAAAGTTAAAAAAACACGAGCAGAATTACCCCACACAGGATCTTGAGTTAGCTTCCATCATTCACGAATTGAATATGTGGAGGCACTACCTCATGGGAAGGAAATTCCTTCTGAAGACCGACAATACGAGTCTGAATTATTTATTCGAGAAACCAGATCTGAATGCTAGGAAATCCAGATGGTTGGCTTTCATTAGTGAGTAACATTCCGAGATAAAGCATATTAAGGGAAAAGTGAACAATATTGCTGATGCTTTGAGTTGATGAACTCATATGATATATGAGTTCACTTTAAGTCAAACTGATTTGGATTTGCACGAGAGGATTAGAACGACCAATAGAGTTGAACCTTTCTATGTAGAAATACTCAAGAAAGTCCAAGAGGATAGGTTGTTTCAACAACAAAAAGAGTACAAGGTAGACGAAACAGGACTTCTGTGGTCCAAGGAGAGATTGCACGTTCTAGAAGGAGGGGATGTTTGGTCCAGCATCCTCATGGAATTTCATCGGACAACCTACTCGGGGCATCCAGGATATCAGAAAATGATATATTCCATTAAGAGACACTTTTTATGGCCTAAGTTAAAGGCCGACATTGCGATGTTTATCATGAAATTTCAAGAATGTTAGCTAGTCAAAGATGAGCATCAGTATCCTTCAGGATTGTTGCAGCCACTAGCCATTCCAGAATGGAAGTGGGAGGTCATTAGTATGGATTTTATCATTTGTCTACTGGAAAGTAAGAAACAAAATGATTATGTATTTGTAGTAGTTGACAAATTGTCAAAAGGGGCACACTTCAATCCAATGAAGTTGATTTATAAGGTAGTACACATTGCCGATATCTTATTGAAGGAGATATTTAGATTACACGGGGTACCGAAGGAAATCATCTCAGATCAAGATACAAATTTTACCATAAAATTTTGGAGATATTTATTCTTGAGATTAGAGACACAATTGAACTTTAGTACTGCTTATCACCTACAGATAGACGGGCATACAGAAAGGGTAAACCATATTGTTGAGGACATGCTTAGGATGTATTTCATGAACAACTCCACTAAGTGGGAAGACTACCTACATCTTGCAGAGTTTGCATATAGCAACAGTTACCAGAATTCCACCAAGATGAGTGCCTTTGAGGTACTCTATGGATGGAAGTGTAGAACACTGGTTACTTGGGATAGCCTGGTGGATCGGCTCATGTTAGGGCCTGATTTATTAAAGGACTTGGAACAGTTGGTTAACAAGGTCCAGGTGAATCTTAAATAAGCACAAGATCGCCAGAAAGGCTACGCAGATAATAAAAGTAAAGATAAAGATTCTCAAATTGGTGAACATTTCTACTTGAAAGTAAAAGCAAAACGAAGCTCGTTGAGCTTGGCAAGGTGCGGTAAGTTAGAACATAGGTTTTGTGGACCTTTTCAAATATGATCCAAGATAGGGCCAATGGCATATGGACTAGCGTTACATGTGCACATAAGATTCCATAATGTTTTCCATGCATCATTATTAAATAAATATGTTTATGATGCTAAACATGTGGTTGATTGGTCCTTATTACTAGTGGAACCTGAATGGGAGTTTTCCCCTGAACCTCTTCATATATTGGACAAGAGAGAGGTGCAGCTCAGGAAACGCACCGTAGTCTAGTTGAAAGTGCAATGGAAGCACTTTGAAGCTGATGAGCCTACTTGGGAGAATAAAGTCACTATGAGAAGGGCTTACCCTGCCTTGTTTCATGATTTCATTATGAGTCCCTAGAACACCAAGGACGGTGTTGTTCTAAGTGGGGAGCGATGTAATGTCCCGAATTTAGGACCTAACACTTATGGGAATGCGCCCCATTGATTATGATTTTACCTTGATGTTTTATTTTGATATACAAGGCATAAGCCAATTTCATATGATATATATATATATATGTTTTCTTCCATCAAGTGTGGACCTTAAAGCACATGATATATATATATATATATATATATATATATATATATATATATGTTTTCTTCCATCGGGTGTGGACCTTAAAGCACATGATTGATGAGATGTTTTTGGTTGAGTGAGGAGCTCTAGAGCACATGGCTAAATTGATGTTTTGTGTTGATGAAGAAGCTCTGGAACACATGAGTACTTATATTTGTGTTGAGCGAGAAGGTCTAAGTCACATGAGTTTTGAGACATTTGTGTTGAGCATGAAGCTCTAGAACACATGAAAAGATAATTTCGAAGTGTTGGGCATAAGCTGTGGAGCCTTCCATGTCGATGTTGAGCATAAGCTATGGAACAATGGATCCTTGGCCATTGTATCCCTAGTTGTATCCTACAAGTACATCCTAGCATTAGTGTTGAGTGAAGAGCTATGGAATTGCACTAAGTTTGTAACTCCCTATTTTTAGCGTTGAGTATGGGCTCTGGTAAGCGCTAGGAGTTACTAAAAAGAATTAATGATTCTTGAGTGAAAATGACTCGAGAAAAATATTGATCTCAGTTGACTTATTTATAAGTGATTAAATTATATTTTGAATTTATGTATTCTCATCAAGTATTGAAGAACTACCATGTTATATGAGGTAATCCAACATGCAAGGATGTTTAGAGTTTCCTAGCCTAGTAGACCTAACCATCTACCTGATGACCTTAATGAAGAAAGTGTAATAAGTGTAGGAATCACAATATGTGATACCCAAAGACAAATTTTAACAAATAATAGATTATTATATATTTTATACAGAGTATGTATAAAGAGTACACATAGTAATAATATAAATAATCTAAGAAAGAAGGAAAAGTTCCCTCTATTATTATTATTACTAAGATAAAAATTAAATATTATAATACCTATAACAGTCCAATTAGGAAATAGTTGAAAGTTCCTAAGTTACAATATTAAAAGTACTAAATTAAATAAAAAGGGTTAAATCAAGAAACCAAAGATTCTTGATTTAACTGCCCCTTTGATTGAAAAGTATGTCTATAAAGTCTCAAGCCAAAGAGAGGCTTGGGGATCTCTGAGATCTTTTGTAGTCATTATTATGTCTGATTATTCTCAACATAGTTCTTGGAGAACATTTACCTAAGAGGAAAAAGGAGAACTGATCCAGACCTCATATACCAATTAGGGAAACCTTACCTTAGGAGCTCTAAGCTACTTTCATGTTGGAACTGGCTCGGGGGGATACAGATTGAAACTAGGAACGGTTCTGGGTCATGGTTGGGTGGAGCGTGGTAGTTCCCAAGTGATTCAGTCACTTTTACAGAGGTCATATCTTCCTATGAATTGTTAATGTTGGGTAATTGAGTGTGCAGGTTTCAGACATTAGAAGAGCTTCAATTTTCAAGTATGAGGTTCTTGAATTCCTATTTCATTTTATAGAATAAGTGTTGGCTAGATTATGAAAGTATGTATATTATATTTTATAACCTTATATGCCTTTGTTTTCTTATCAAATTCTTTTAGGGTTTACATTTTTATTATAAACCCTAGGCTAAAATTTAGTTCCTGTTCTACAAGTTATCAAGGGTTTTGTTATTGCAATTTTACTTATGCTTTGTCTTTTACAACTTAAACTTGTTTTACTACAACATAGGAACTATTACTAATAATCACTTAGCTGTTCATTTACCTATGTACTCTACTGATAGATTTCATATTGTCAACAGAGCCATGTTTAAGAGTAAAACACTAGTTTAGATCAAAGCTTCAAATAAAACCTAAAATATAAAGTACCATTAATTAAATATAATAAATAGAACCTAACAAAGATATATATATTATCAGGTATAAAATAGAGATAAGATTCTAATTTAGAAACACTATAAACACATCTAAGAATAATCATAAAACCAAATTATTAAAGCTAAGATAAAAACCATTGAAGACCTCACAGGGTCCGCATCATTATAAATCTACTAAGAACTTGAATAAACAATTAAAATTTTTTCATTAATCAAATATTATCATAAATCCAATCAACAGTACAAGTATTGAGAACATCTAATGGTCCACGATATCTTAATACATTATACCAATTATGCACATAAATAACCCATGGCATAAACAACAAGTCAAACCATCTAAACATTATATACTACATTGTAAGAAACACATACCTTAAATACAATGCCCAATTTAATAAAATCCAATATAATATCACTTACAGTAAGCAATTAAAAACAACCATAACATCATTTACATAACCATTCACAAATAAACGTAATACAATTTACATTAATCAATTAAAAGCAAAATATCATTTCAATTATTCATTTAATCCAAACATAATTACACAGAGGTTGTAGGATCGACTCCTGTGGGCGTTTAAGCCCAAATCACAAACCATTTAAATATAAACCATCACCAATATAAACACCCCAGGATGGAATCCTGTAGGGTCTTTTAAAAATTTACAAAGCCATGCTATAAATCCTATGCATAGGCTATAAACAAAACACAAACTCTTTACACAGTGGTCGAAAGATCCAAATTAAATTACATACGCTGTAATCTATGGTCCTAGGCCTTTTACGCAACCAACACATTATAATAATCAATAGTTCCAAACTATTATAACCCTATCAACATTTACCCACAGTGATGACTGATAGTCACAGGGTTAGACCATAGACAACCCCCATTTCTTCATACTTAAACAAAATCGTAAACAGTAAACAAGCTTTTACAGCTACGAGGGAGGGAAACACCAACACCATACGGAATGACCCAAAGCCATAGTGTTGTCACAGAAAGTCATCCATACAACCAATGCATACAATGAAAGAAAAATCCACATAGACCACAAAATAAAAACCATTAAGATCGACACGAAATATATTTAGAAAACAAAGTCTTTATAAAACCATGAACGATTTTACACAGTCGTTACCTTCGGCCAGTGCACCATTACAAGCGATGGTGATGCCCATTGCATATAACATAAACAAAACACTAATTAAAAAATACACAGAGCCTGTCGAGGGTTTAACCAGGCTATCTTCTCTTCCCAGAATCATCATTTAAATACATCCCATACATTGTAAGCTCAGGCCCGAAGAAAATAAAAAACCCACAACAAAACTGCAAGCTTGTCGCTCTTACAAAACACAGAGCTATTTAAGTTACAGTCAAACCCCAATCCAAAATGTATCCATTAGAAACCATCACCTATCATTCAAAACCATGGCAAGTATCATCTCTGTCATAACCATTAAGCAAAAGGAGGGAAGAATTTTGCACTTGCACAAAGCAGGATTACCTAAATGGTTATGGATTTTCCCACAATGCTATCCATGAGCCATTAATACCATTTCTTTGCTATGCTCTGCAACCTGCAAACACAGAGTAAAAGGCACCATGAGAAGTATGCAATGCTAAATCAACTGAATCAACAAAGTAAGCTAATAACACAGAACGATCACATACTTGTCAAGCCATAGAAATCACATTTATTCATACTGTGTAGGAGTAGAGTACAAGCATCCAAGATGTAAATGACCAAACCCCAGCATTGATCCAAGCCTTAAGTTGGGATGCCACTTTTCCCAATGCGTATTAAAGGTGCCACCCTTGTTCCCATTAACACCCTCCAAACCGAAAATCCCGTAGTTCATAACGTGATATATTACCATATATTTTGAATCCATGTGATATGCATAAACCTCACTATGCATCATTTAAACTTAGGATTTAATCCCTAAGTCCATGTCAAATGAAAATATGCCATGGAACATTTAAACCAAGGTGTTTATAAGTATTTTATCCTCCAACTAATTTTTAAAAACAAACCAAATAGGAAGAATACGATAAGGCATAATCAAGTCATAATTATTTACACCATAGTAAATAATTATCACATCAATAATAACTCGGTATCACGTAAATAATAAGGGAGGTAGTCAGAACCTCACTATCATACAATCCCTAATGAAAAATAATAACAATTAGTGAAATGTCACTATGATAGAGCTGCAAATGCGAGCGCTAGTGATCAAAAGACCAAAACTACCCTTTAAGCCTTATAGAAAAGTTTTTCACCGCCAAGTGTACCTGCATGTAACAGGACAAGAATGTATTAGTTCGACAGAACTAAGTAAGCCCATTCTTTCAAGTAGAAATGTTTACCTCTCAGGGTTAGAAGAGAAACTAGTCCCACCACTCCACCCCTTTATCCATTAACAAAGTCAAGTTAGAATCATGTATATGATAGTAAGAACATGTTAATAAACAAGGAAGCATGTAAGAAAATAACAAATTTACACATCAATGCTTAACCATAGTACAAATAGTAATCAACATCACAAAAATTTAAGTAACATATTAATAATCGCATCGAGAAATATGGAAATAGGGCGTATTATCAAATTAAGACACTACACCAGTACAATCAAAGTATGACACATTCTGCAAAGTTCAAATAATGTCCAGCATAGGTAGTTATGACTAGCCTAATAATTTTTTTTTATTTTCAATTTTTGGGGACATTACAGAAACCGACCAAGGATTAGGACAAGAAGAAGCAAGAGAATAACAAATGCACTTACTATTACAAGGAGTGGCATCCAGATAGTGCATGTATGAAGAATACCATAGACATGTTGGTGCAACTACGTGAGAAGAACAACATCCCACTACCTAGGGTGCAAGGAAGAAGGATGGAGGTTCAAGCTCGAACAACAAAGAGAGGTGTCATGCTTTGGTTTCTGGTTCTTCAAGATATTCTTCCTTCATTATAGCTTCAAGAGATTCCAGGAACATGGCCTCCATAGAGGATTCCTTCTCAGACCTGCTTCCTTACAATGGTCCATACATTCGTATGGGTCATGATTCAGAAATCCAAGCCAAAGGGATTGGAATCGTTAATATTGAATATGGGTACTTCAAAAATGTGTAATATCCCAAAATTTGACCTTGATTATATTGGGCATGAGCCCCACTACACATGGTTTACTTTGACGTTATATTTATGTCTATATATTGGGTGTATGCCCCACTGCACATGATTTATATAGGTTATATAAATATACTAGGCATAAGCCCCAATGCACATGTCTTATTGTTTTGTTATATGATTATATATTGGGCATAGGCCTTTCTGGACAAGGACTATTGTTGTGTATTAGGAATAGGCCCTGATATACTTGATTTATTTATTATGTGATTGGGCGCCAACCCTAATATATTGAGTTGATATTTTTGTGATGTATTATGTAGAAGACTGATATACACAATTGGTTTCTAGGATGTGTTGGGAATAATCCCTAGAGAACATGGTTTATGAGGCCATGTGTTGAGAATAATATCTGGGGCACATAGGTAACCCCAACAAGTAAATGATAAAAGTGTTAGGCATAAGCCCTGGAGCACATTGGGTTATGAGTCTATGTGTTGAGCGTAAGATATGGAGCATATAGGTAATCCAAAACATTAAAGGATGAAAGTGTTTGGAATAACCCCTTAAGAACTCCAACATGATATTGAGGATAAGCTCTGGAGCATCGGATATTTGTCCACTGTATCCTTAGGTGTATTGTACAAATGAATCCTAGTACTAGTGTTGAGAAAAAGACTCTATGATTGCACCAATGTAATGCTTTTTTGTTAGTGTTGAGCATAAGCTATGAATAGCACTAGGGCTTACTTTAATTAAGGGTGTTGAGTTGGAAAGACTCGGAATAACACCAACCTTCATCATACTTATTCAAGTTGATTAACTGTAATCACAAACTATTTTTTATCAATGACTACAAGATATTGCCACAAACATTAGAGGAAATTTCAACTCAAAATGGGCCTCCTAACAAAGATTAATAAAATAATACTTAAAATAATAAAATAATATTTATTAATTTTATAGGAAGAAAAGAAAAAAACTACTTTTTTGTTTGTATTTTCGACATATCTCCCCATGTTTTTACTCAAATTTCAATAGGGAGAGCTCAGTGGATGCGGAATTAAATTCTGCATCCAACGAGTACCCACTAGGCATACTTTTGATGGACCCCACTAGCCCAAAAATAAGAAATACCTAAAAAAACATG
Organism: Pseudotsuga menziesii; assembly: GCA_001517045.1. Lineage (NCBI taxonomy): Eukaryota > Viridiplantae > Streptophyta > Pinopsida > Pinales > Pinaceae > Pseudotsuga > Pseudotsuga menziesii. The sequence goes on from LPNX010380965.1 coordinate 661,954, forward strand.
ATGATGATATCATCATCACATTTTTTTCAGGTATTTCTTATTTTTGGGGTAGTGGGGTCTGTCAAAAGTATGTTGAGTGGGTTCTTGTTGGATACAGAATTTAATTCTGCATCCAACGAGCTCTCCCGATCTAAATTTGAGTAAAAACACGGGGAGATATGTCGAAAATACAAACAAAAAATGTAGTTTTTTTTATGATACCTATCCCCAAATTTATATTAAAAAAGTGTTTAAGACCTATACGGTATTTCAAATTTAAAGCAATTTCATTGGATAACACATGATGACATGGAAATTGAGTTAAAGTTAAGAACTAGAAACATTTTTGGGTCAAGGTTGGGAGGAACGTGGCAGTTCTGAGGTCATTCGATTACCATGCCAAAGGTCGAAAACATAGTATTTCCTATTAATTTTGTATTGAAGTGTGCAGGGTGATAGAGTTATTACCATCTACACAATTGCAGGTAAGAGAGTTACCCTATATTGTATTTTATTTATGCTTTTAAATATGTTTACAGGCTGAAATTACAGTTATTAAGATTTGTACTGAAAGTTGTAAATAATCCTTCATTAAATTGAATAAATGTTTTTAAACGATTTATGGTTTAAGATAGGATCTAGGATTAATCTCTTATAAATATTATGGTAAATCATTTCCAAAACTTCATGAATAGGGTTGATTTCAGACAAAATCCTCATTCATAGAAATCATAGATCCTAGAACACACAGTTGTTAAATCAAATAATTATTTAAGAATTGAAATATAGTACAGAGTTGTTTCCAAAAAGAAGATCACTCTAGCCAAGAAATATCATGTTGGAGCTCTGATTTATAAATATAGAATTTAGACTTAGAATTATTTACATGTTATCCACACAGGGACTACAAACTTAAGCATTAATTAAACTAGCAACAAAGTCCCTTACGAAATTTCTCCTCTCAGTTCCTTTTAAGAATGAAAAATTAGTGATTGCTAATTTTATGATATCCTAGAAGCCTCTAAAAATCTCACTTAAATAAACGAGTACATGCCAAATAAATAGAATATTGAACCACAAGTCGAAGCCCTTAGATTCCCAAATCTACTCGAACAAATGTTTCCAGAAATTCAAGTTTGACAATAAAACTACGCCAAGTAGCGTTGGTTGAAAGCCATGCTTAAACAACTTAAAATGAAATAAATATTACTTAAAGCATTAGAGAAGATTAACCAGGGTATCACGATAACCCTCCAACCAAGCATCAAATCGCATAAGAGATTCAAGTGTTGGCATGACAATGCATTAACGCAAATTAAATAATAAAGTAGAGTTAGGGATTTTCCCGTACTTATGTAGAGAATCCAAAACAAGCAGAAGGTTTTTCCACCCAAAAGAATTTACAAACTAAAATTTTCCATAGTGCCATTTTTAGCAATGGCACCGCTAATGCAGAGCATCCATAACGGAATACATTCTCACCATTAAACACTTTGATTAGAAATTTAACAGGACCATGAATTCATAAATTAAAAACACGTGGAGAAATATTAAAGAACAAATCATTTTCCATGACAAATATAGCTACGATATGCTATAGAGACATTAAATCACTTGAAATTGCAACAATTAATAGTACACAAAATACTTCATTGTTTTCCCAACTATCAAACCAATACCGAGTACATGAAATAGAACAACGATACAATTTTGTTTTTCCAAAAATAGGGTTTTTTTCTTAGGTTCGATAGTAAATCACCCACGACAATGTTTAAAATTACAAAGTCATCAAACGCCTGAACATGATCATAAAACATTAAACCCCATGAAATTTCTGGGCACCATTTTGTAAACACTAAAGCCTACAAAATTTCCTAAGCAATGTTCCTTTTGAAAATCCATGAATACCACAAACAACACATCCCCAAATACCCTTTGAAATGCAGAATGGCCAACCAGAGGAAAATGAACTTGAACATGGGATTACCATAATTATCCGATGTTCTTGCTTTTCCCTAGTTGCAACCCTATTTAAGTCGTTTTGTCCTGCCACAAAACCATGCAAGGGATTAGTATTATGTTTCAAAAAAACATAGATAGAGCATTTTGAATTGTAATCTATAGGGAGGGGGTGCATACTTGAATAGCAATGGAGCCTCTGTAAAGCTACTGACCATGCCTCTACCAAAGAAAACCCCAAACAGGGAGCTCACTCCCCTCACCTATTTTCGCATGCAAAGATGGTTTTGAAAACCATAGTAAATCTCATATGTTCCTTATCCAATGTGGGAGGTGACCATGAGGCTTCCACATGGCCTTCATTAAAGGCTTCAACCATTCCCAATAAGAATTATATTTTTCACCATTTTCCTATAGTTGTAGTCCTCTTCTTGATTTCAAGTGTGTATGCATACATAACCTTAGATTTAAGGTTTAACACCTTTAGTTATTGATCATTTTACTTCTTTAAAAACCATACACATCATAGGGTTGGTACCTAGCACCTGCAAACAAGTAGTTCCTCATGCATTAGGTCATAATGAACTAAGTAAGCCCAAGTTCATAGGAGACCTTCATACCTTTTTGTTGAGTCGTTATTAGATATGGCCACTCTTTTCCATTTAGAAGCAGAGGTAACTTACCCACAACTTTGTAGCTTAAATAATACTAGGTTACGTGTTAAAACATCCATTATAAACCGATATGAATTAATTAGGAAAGATAGAACAATAAACACTAGTATAGTATACAAGAAAACGTATTTATACAATTAAATGACATAAAAATCACAGTAATAAAGTAGGTCACCATGTATTAATCTATGAGAGAAATCCAGAACAAGAATACAAATATCTTTCCTAATTAATTTATGCAATGTTGAAGTTATTTTTAGCTGAACCTCAGATCCTAATAGTTGTATTGACCATACAATTTTATTTTTTACGGATTTAAGGGACATTACAAGTTCTATCAGAGCCTAGTTTCGAACACTTAGAGACCTTCTAGGCTCTCTACTGAACATCCTCTGCAAAAATATGTTTTCAAAACTTTATTTGTGATTTCTAAACTAACAGAATAATATTGTTATTGACTATTTCAAATCCATATATAAAGAGAAGTCTAAGTCATGGACACATAAGAGAATAACAGGCAACATGGGAACCTAAATTTCCCACCTTGAGAAGATAAAATCATGGTGGCGCTGAATTTCGACTTAATGATTACTATACATAGTCTACAAGTAGATCTACAAAGTTTTAAGGATGACAACATGGATGAAAGGTGAGAATAGAAAGCAATAAATGAATCTCTACTTTGGAGCTTGACATGGGTAAACCCTCATAGACAGTCCACCCACTCAACAAACATATCCAAAGAAGGACCAGTAGTCCAAGAGAGGAAGGATGAGAAGAACACACCCTGGACTTCATAGAAGAAGAATATCAAAGTTATTCAAGTGATGGCTCACACTCTCCTTGCGAGAAAATTAAGAAAATTGATGATAGCCTTCATACAGAATTTTGAAAGATAAAAGCCTCAACTTATGAAGGGGAAATGAATACTGGAGAGAATGATGAAGAATGGCTCTTGGGTATGAATAAATAATTTCAAGTACATAATTACTCTAGTGAGATGAAATCATGGATGTCCATTTACAGCTTGAATGGAAAGGCATTGAAATGGTGGAGAGACCTGAAACATGCTAAGATGGATGAAGTAAAGGATACCAGATGGAGTGCTTTTAGCAAAATATTCCAAGAAAAGTACATCTCCAAAATATTCTTTGATAGAAAAATAAAAGAACTCCATGAATTAAAGATGGGCTCCCTAACTATGGATGTATTTATCAACATATTTTTAGATATGTTGCATTATGTACCTTACATAAAAGATGAAAAGGTCAAGATACAACAATTTTTGGGATGTCTCCCTCCAAATTTTCAAGAGAGAATTTAGTTTGACATGCCCAAAAATCTAGAAACCAATTTGGACAAGGATAGACTTTTTATGAATATGGACAACTAAAACAAGAAATTATGAACATAAATTGATGTAGATTTAGCTCCTTCTCAAAAAACTGAAAAATTGGTTCTAATACACAACCCTAAAGGAAACAGAACAATAGTTTCCCACCTAACATAAATTTCAACAAACCTGGTGCAAGACAAAATGTTCACGCACCAAATTCCTACAGACCTACAGCAAAATGAAGGAGCCAAGGCTGCCCTGTTGCAGGTTAGCTACTAGAAATGTAAAGGGCCCCATTATGCCATATATTTCCCAAATAAGATAGATGGTTTCCTGCACAACTTACAAGAAAACCAAACAGTAGAAAACATGGCTAGGACACCTAGGATCTATGCAGCACTCGATGACTGACATGCATACCATCAGGCCACTATGGTTGAGATAAAAGGTAAGTTTTCGAACACATCTATTTCAATTTTAATTAATCTCGATGCTTTCTAAAGCTATGTTTTCCCCAATATTGTTGCGAATGTAAACTAAACAAAGAGAAACAAGAGAAATAGTGGATTGTACAACTAGCCACTTGTACAAAAAGGAATGTTTTAGAACTAGTAAAATAATGCAAGATAGACATGAATGGTTTTCCAACTAAGGTATAGTTAAATATATTACCCTTAGGATCGTACGCCATACTTATAGGCATGGACTCGTTAGAACAACACCATGTCATTGTTGACTGTTTAAAATAGTCAATAGTATGCATGGATAGCTAGGGGAATCAAAGAAAGATTCAGGGCATGCCCAACAAGGTTTTTGTTACATAGATATCTGCCTTACAATCAAAGAAATGGATAAGAAAGGGCTGCAAACTTTTTGTAGTTAAGATTCAAAACATAGAAGCCGAGAGAGAAAAACAAATTGAGTACTTTTTTGTTCTCATAGACTACAAATATGTATTTCTCGGGGAAATACTGGGACTAACACCCATGTGAGACTTATAATTTTCCATTGAATTAACACTAGGATAAGTACCAGCTTCAAAATCCCCATACCACACGAGTGCACCAGAGTAGGTGGAGCTCAAGTTATAGTTACGGTAATTGATAGAGAAGGGTTATGTCTGACCTAGTGTGTCTCCTTGGGGAGAACCTATACTCTTCGTCAAGAAAAAGGACAGTACGATACGAATGTGCATCAATTACCGACAGCTCAATAAGATGACCATCAAAAACCATTACCCACTCCCTCGGATCAATGACTTGTTCGATCAATTTGGGGGAGAAAATATCTTTTTGAAGATCAACTTGCAATCCGTAAACCACCAAGTAAGGATATGAGATGAAGACATATAAAACTACTTTTTGAACTCGATATGGACATTGTGAGTTTGTGGTAATTCCTTTCAGGATAACCAACGCACCAGCCAATTTTATGTGCATTATGAAAAATATTTTTAGTAAATACCTGGATTAGTTTGTATTAGTCTTTATAGACGATATACTAATTTACTCAAAGAGTAGGGAAGAACATGAGGAACATCACCAAATAGTATTAGCAGTATTATGGGAACACCAAATCTACGCCAAGTTTAGCAACAAACCACAGATACAATACCTAGGTAACATCATTTTAGAAAAAGGCATAGTCGTTGACCCATAAAATATTAAATCCATCGAGGAATGACCTACCCCTACTTGTGTCATAGACATTAGGTCATTTCTAGGACTAGTGGGTTACTACCAGAATTTCATTGAGAAGTTTTCAAGGATTTCTTGTCCCATGACCTCCTTACAAAACAAGGAAATAATTTCATGTGGATGACCAAATGAGAAGAAATATTCCAAAAACTAAAACAACTTTTAACTACCGCACCTATACTACGAATTGTGTATTCTGATGCGGATTTCGTTGTTTGAGAATATGCAAGAAAAATAAGACTTTCTTGAGTCCTAATGCAAAATGACTAAGCAATATGTTAAAAATCATGAAACTTAAAAGAACACGAACAAAACTACCCCAAACAAGATCTTGAGCTAGCAGCCATCATCCATGCCTTGAAGATGTGGAGGCACTACCTCATGGAGAAAAAGTTTATCTTAAAGACGAACAACATGACTCTAAAGTATTTATTTGACGAGCCAAATTTAAATTCCAAGCAGGCCAGATGGTTGGCCTTCCTTAGTGACTACCCCTTAGAATTAAAGAACATAAAAGGAAAGGAAAAAAAATCGCTGATGCTTTAATTCAATGAGCTCATATGCTGTATGAGGTAACTTTGATCCAAACTGATTCAGACTTGCGCGATAGGATTAGAACCACAAGCAGGGTTAATTGTTTCTATGTTGAGGTCCTTAAAAATATTCAGGAGGATAGGTTATTCCAACAACAGAAGGAATATAAGGTAGATGAGTCTGTATTATTGTGGTATAAATAGAGACTCTATGTCTCAAATGGATGAGACATCAGGTCAAAAATTCTAACAAATTTTCATTGAAATCCCTACTCAAAGCACCCATATATCAAAAGATCATATCGGCAGTGAAGAAACACTTTTTTCTGGACTAAGTTAAAGGACGTCATAGAACTATTCATCACAAAATTACAAGAGTGCAAGCTAGTCAAAGCAGAGCACCAACATCCTTCAGGGTTTCTACAACCATTACCCATTCTGGACTGGAAATGGGATTTTATCAGTATGGATTTCATTACGGGATTACCAAATAGTAAAAAAAATGATTCCATTTTTGTAGTAGTCAATAAGTTTTCCAAAGCGACACACTTTATTCTGGTAAAGTCAACATACAAAGAAGTTCACATTGCCGACATTTTCCTAAAATAAATATTTCTATTAGATGGGATACCCAAGGAAATTATCTCAGACCGAGATACAAATTTTACCAGTAACTTCTGGAGATATTTATTCTTCATCTGAGAGACAATTAATATTCAGTACCACCTACCACCCACTCATAGCTAGACATGCAGAATGAGTAAGTCAAATCTTGGAGTATATGCTTAGAATATACGTAATGAACAACCCCACAAAGTGGGAGGATTACTTCCAAATCATAGAGTTTGCATACAACAACGAGTACCATACCTATGCCAAAATGAGTCCCTTTGAGGTACTCTATGGTAGAAAGTGTAGGACACCGATGACTTGGGATAGTTCGGTAGACAAAATCATGCTAGGGCTAGATTAACTAAAATACCTAAAAAAATTAGTTACCAAAGTGCAACATAATATAAAAGAAGCACAAGACCGCCAAAAATGTTATGCAGATAAAAAGAGAAAAGATAAATATTTCCAAGTCGGTGAACATGTTTATTTAAAGGTGAAGGAAAAAATAATCACATTGAGCCTAGGGAAGTGTGAAAAGTTGGCACCAAGATTTTGTGCACCCTTTGAGATACTGGCCTAGAAAGGGCAAGTGGCATATGAATTATCTTTACCAGCTCATGTAAAAGTTCATAATGTTTTTCATGTATCTTTATTAAATAAATATGTCTATGATACTAAACATGTGATTGCTTGGTACTTTTTATAGGTAGAACCTGAAGGGGAGTTTATGCCAGAACCCCTTCACATTTTGGACAAGATGGAAGTACAGCTCAAGAAGTGAACTAATGTCCCACTAAAAGTGAAAAAGAATCACTTTGGGCCTGATGAGGCCACATGGGATAATGAAAGCACCATGAAAGAGGCTTACTCTGCCTTGTTTCATTATTTCATTTCTAGTCCCTATAACACTGGGATGGTGTTGTTCTAAGAGGGGAGGGATGTAATATCCTGAATTTTGGCATTGATTATATTGGGCATGAGCCCCAATGCACATGATTTACTTTAATTTGATATTTATGTCTATGTATTGGGAATATGCCCCACTACACATGATTTATGGTGTTTATATAGATATATTAGGAATAATCCTCGATCCTTATGTTTCATTATTTTGTTATATGATTATATATTCGACATATTCCATCTTGGACAAGGAATATTGTTGTATACTGGGCATAGGCCCTGATGTACTTGATTTATTTATTATGTGATTGAGCACAAGCCTTAATATACTCCACTGATATTTTTGTGATGTATTTTGTAGAATACTGATATACATGATCAATTTCTATGATGCGTTGGGAATAAGACCTAGAGAACATGTGCTGTGAGGCTATGTGTTTAGCATAAGCCACGAGGAACATAGGTAACCCTATCAGGTAATGGATAAAAGTGTTGGTAATTAAACCTAGAGCACATTGGATTATAAGGCTATGTGTTGAGTGTAATCTCTGGAGGGCATAGGTAACCCCAAAAAGTAAAGGGTCAAAGTGTTGGGCATAAGCCCTAGAATACTCCAACATGATGTTGAGCATAAGCTCTAGAGCATGGGATCTTTAGTTTGTGTATCCCTAGGTGTATTGTACAAATGCGTCCTAGTACTAGTGTTGAGAAAAAGACTCTGGAATTGCACTACTATAACACTTGTTTTTTAGTGTTGAGCATAAGCTATGAATCGCACTAGGGGTTACTTTAATTAAGGGTGTTGATTTGGAAAGACCTTGAATAACACCAACCTTCATCATACTTATTCAAGCTAACTAATTGAAATCAAAATATATTTCTCATTAAGGACTGCAAGATACTGCCACAAATACATGGTAATCCAACATGCAAGGAAATATAGGGCTACCTATCCTAGTTGACCGATCAAACCTCACATGAGGCGTTGTTAAAGAATTAACATAAACCGAGGAAGAATCGAATAAGCAATAATGTTATTTAATGCATGGATAATAAAAGATGAATAAATTGAATAAGTAAGTCTATATAATATATATATGAATATATATGTATATATATATTTATACAAAATTATTTTTAGTAAATAAAGTTAAAAGATCTAAGTGAAGTCTATAGAAATTTAGGAGATAATGTGTGTGTGTGTGTGTGTGCATGTGTGTATGTGTGTGAAAATAAATAAAGATAACAAAATGTACTAAGTAAAATTCTATGTATATATTATTTTATAAACTAAATACATAAATAAGAATTCTTTTCTAAACTCAAGTAGGAACTAATAGAAAGTTCCTAGTTATTAAAAAATAATATATTTTACATAAAAATCAAACTAAGAGTTTTTTTCAAGAAAGTATTAAAATATTGATTTAACTGAAGATAACCAACTACTCATTTTCCTAAGATTATCTATAAAACAAAGAGCTAAGAGAGGGTATTGGAACTGATCATTATTTCTCGATGTGATTGTAGAGACTCTCCAAACCCAACACTTAGAGAATACAGAGACTAACTTCCCAATACCAACAACCTCATCCTTAGGAATTTTCTTGCATGTTGGAGCCATCTCAGGAGGATCCGATTAAGAACTAGGAACAGTTTGAATTTGAGGCTGGGAGGAACGTAGCAGTTCTGAGGTCATTCGGTTACCATCCCACGGATCTGAAACATAGTATTTCCTATTAATTTTGTGTTGAAGTGTGGAGGGTGATAGAGTTATTACAAGCTACACAACTACATGTAAGAGGTTTACCCTATCTCAGATTTTATTTATGCTTTTAAATATGTTTATAGGCTGAGATTACAATTATCAAGATTTCTACTGAAAGTTCTAAATCATCCTTCATAAACTTGAATAAATGTTTTTAAAAGTTTTATGGTTTAGGATAGAATCTAGGATTAATATCTTGTAATGATTATGATAAATCATTTCCAAAACATCATGAACAAGATTGATTTCACACAGAATCATCATGCATAGAAATCATAGATCCTAGAACACACAATTACTAAATCAAATAATTATTTAAGCATTCAAATATAGGGCACATTCGCTTCCAAAACAAAGATCGCTCAAACAAAGCGAGCTCGTGTTGGAGATATGATTTATAAATCTATATTTTACACTTAGCAGTATTTACAAATTATTCTAGCATGGATTACAAACTTAAACATTAATGAAACTAGAAACATAGTGCCGTACGAAATTTCTCCTCTCTATTCCTTTTAATAATGAAAAACTATTGACTGCTAATTTTAAGAGATGCTACAAGCCTCTAAAAATATCAGTTAAATAAATGAGTACATGCCAAATAAACATAATAGTAAACCATGGGTGAAAACCCTTGGATTTCCAAATCTACTCTAACAAACATTTCCAGAAATTCAAGTTTGACTTTATAAAACATTTCCAGTGCTATGTGATAAAACTACACCTAGCACTGGCTGAAATCCATGCTTAAACAATTTAAAACAAAATAGATATTACTTAAACCATTATACAATCTTAACCAGGGTATCACGATACCCCTCCAATGAAACATCGAATCCCATAAGAGCATCAAGCATTGGCCACACTTCAAGTGTTGTCCACGCTTCAAGCGTTGGCATGGAAATGCATTAACACAACATTAAAGATTAAATAAGAAAGCATAGTTAGGTATTTTCCTGTACTTCTATAGAGAATCCAAAACAATTATAAGGGTTCTCCACCCAAAACAATTTACAAACTAAATTTTTCCATAGTTCCATTGCTGGCAATGGCACCGTTAACACAAAGCATCCATAACACAATACATTCTCACCATTAAACACTTTGCCTAGAAATTTAACAAGACTGCGAATTCATAAATTAAAAATAAACAGATCAATATTAAAGCACAAATCATTTTCCTTGACAATGTTAGCTATGGGATAGTACAAAGACATTAAATCACTTCAAATCATAGAAATTAATAGTCCATAAAATACTTCAACATTTACCCAGCTATCAAACCTGTTAAGTCAGTAAATTTCCCTCCATTTTTGGTTTATTTTCTCCAGTTTTGGTTTGTTTTCCAATCACCCTCAGTGAAATGTTTGGTTTACTTTTCAGTTTTGGTCTCCTTGGAAATTTTATTGGTGATTGATTAGTTTTAAATAGTTTTTGAACACAATTTGTTTAGGTTTTATTTGACTTTTTAATGGTCTTTTTAGATTTTAAAAAGGGGTAAAGAAGGTTTATGTTCAAAGTTTGAATCAATAATATGTTTAGAGATCAAGTAAACTTGTTCTTTAAGCCTAATAATGCTCTAAACCTCCGACAATTTAGCAAAAAGCTGTAAAACTGCGAGAAATTGGCTCAGGAAATATTCTTGTAGCGCTGGTGGAAAAGTTAACAAAGGAAGCGCTACAAGAAAATCGCGCCTCTCTGTTTTTCAAATATTTTTGCAGTTTTTCATCATGGGTATCATCTGGAAGTGATTGATTGTCTTTTGCAAGATATTTTAACACGTGTGAATGCAGTTTAGACACGCATTTCAGCCGATCTCAGTCACGCAGCCAAAACGGGTTCATGATTGCTAAAAACGTGGAATTAGTTGGACAAATCATCAAATCTCGGTTTAAACTGTCAAATTTCTCGTTCCACATGCATTTTTATAGGAAGGCAAGTTCATGGAGTAACTATAACTGCTAAAAAGCTGGATTATGCCCGCTGGGAAATAGAGTGAGGTTATATGAAATCACGGGAAATTAGGGCTTCACAATTATGCTGTCTGCAGTTGAATTGTATCCTGAAGGACACTTGTGCATTCAAGTTCTTATGATTTCGTTGCCAATTTAAGAACGCTCTCTATCAGCCACTCTGCAAAATGCTAACATGCCTTTACACGTCCACCGGAGACTTCGCTCTTAAAGGAAGATGGATTGCCTGAAAACAATGGTAAATCCTCAGCTCATCGTCGAGAGAGGCTCCAATATGGTAGTCATCAATCCAGGTTCCGCGAGTGTTAAAATTGGTCTGGCATCATGGCAAACCGCCGTGGTAATTCCCCATTGCATCGCACATAACATGAAAGGGCCAATGGACGAGCAAGCCCAAGTTGCCAAGAGAAATCGCGAGCAGGTTTTCAAATCTCCTGTATCCTCTGCTCAACCATTTGAGCGCGAAGAAGCCCATAATGTGATTGCTTCACACTTGAAGCTATAACCTGCAAATCATGAATGAGGGAAAGAATCCTGGTTTCGTAAGATGGATCACTCTGATGGTTACAGTTCTCAATCAAAGCTGCTTCAGAGGCAGAAACAGATGGATTTCACCTAAGTGGGCTCGTATCATCTACTCTTGAAGGACTTTTCTCTTCACTGACTTATTTCTTCTCTGAAAATGCACATCGAGCAACAGAGTATCAATTGGGTCTTCAGAGATATGTTAAGCAAGATGAAGGAATGGTTGTGTAAGGTTGGACGCAATTTTTCAGCCTATGGTGTCTAAACCCTACCGTTGTCTTCAAGGAAATATCTGAGGCATCAGCGTCCAGAAAATGTGCCTTTAAAGTGCCAGCTATGAATATGCAAAAAGTCAATCTTTCTTTGGTATTCTCTTGGAGCTGCTACTAAAAAAAAACCTACATATTGCCTCCTTCCTGAGTCAAAATCAGGAGATCTTGTTGAGAGGCGTGCTTTATGAGTCAACAACATTGGTTAATTATGCCATTTTGAGGCAACATGGAGAAAATCAAACAAACAAGTCAAATTCCGAGGACGAAATAAACAAAATTTTCTTGAATAAGAATAGTTGTAGCTCATCAAGCTGTTCAATTATTCAGGTCACTAGGGGACCGTAGCTGTGCTGTGTCCT
>LPNX010380965.1:674806-715611 GCA_001517045.1 Pseudotsuga menziesii
TTTCATAGACAAAAAAGGTGAATGCAATTGGTGGTATTGATTTGAATAGACAGGTTTACGAGACTTGTACAAGAGGCAATGACTTGGGTGAACCCTATTGTGCAACTTTTAAAGAAGATGGAGTTGGCAGTTCTGTTTGTGAACTTTATGAAGCTTTTAAAGTCATGTTTCCTCTTTTTCGTGTTGTTAAGCCTGTTTATAAACGGATCACTGCAGCGTCTTCTATTCAACATATGTACCCACAGTGTTACTCGAGCTACTTTGGTTCAGATTCTGTTAGATATGCTGATCACTGATGTAGAAGGATCTACACAAAATGCTTCCTCAACCAGCATATCATCTTATCGCTTATATAGCTGTGTGGGTCATGGATTTATTCATGGCCACAGTTTTCAGATGGAGTCCCACCTTTGGTATCATGTCATGTGTTGGAAATTTTGATATTTCTGGCTCAAAATTATCCACTTATTGCAAATTTTCTACTCTATCTAGAATAACCAGTCACTCATAAACCTTAGCGAGATCAGCATATGGACAGGGGTAAAAGTTTTAATGATTGAGGAAGAGAGTCAATCAGAAACTTTAAATCTGCAACATTGCTGTTCAGTATTCCTGAAACAGAGCTTAGATTATTATCATCCTTGTTGGCATGTGACGATTTGTCAGAACTTGCATATTCTCATGTTGCGGATGTATTGATGAAGTTAGTGAAAATGGCACCTCCCCATCAGCATCTTTTCATTACTGAATTGTCAAATGCTGCAGAAAGATTGAGCAAGGTTGCAGCAGGTGAATTAAAATGTTTTGGTGACGCAGAAACCATGCTTCTTTCAACTCAAATGTCTGGTTCTGCAATTTTTAGAGTTCTACAGGACTTAAGCTCTCTTACTACAAAGAAAGGGATGATGAGGTACTGCCTGATAAAAGTCATGATGAAAGTATGACTGTAATCAAGAGTCTAAGTTCAGCTATTGAACCTCTATGGCAAAGACTGGGTCTTTGCATCAGTAATGGCTGAGGCAGCAAGAGATTTATGAATTGGTTGTTAAAATCAGTTTGTTGTTATCACTTTTTCAGGAGCATATTAGTTAGTGGTTTGCTATTTTTAGTAAATATCATATTTTGTAATATTGCACATTTACTTTATTACATCGAATGGCTTGAAGGCAGTTAGGGTTCACTCCCAACTGATTTTTGTAAAGAAAGATTATTTAAAGAGAGAGAGAATCATTAGGAGGGGTTGGAATTTTCTGGGAGCATGAGGAGGTCTGTTAGCTACTATACTTTCAGGCTTATTCAAAGATAAGTGCTGTAACTCTCTTATGTATTTACTGATGAAACTATGAATATATGACTCTTTACCCTACTTTCTGTCTGTGTTGGATTTATTGTGAGCTTGTTTAGCTTCTTAATTGACAATTTCAGTGCTCGTTAATGTGTGTTTTCTAGCAGTGCTTGTCCATTATGTGTAAACTTCAATACAGGCTTTTTGTTAGATTTCTGTGATATATATGCATCTTTATCAGTGTTTGTGTATGATTTAGTTGTTGCTTATCTGATGAATGTATTCCCTGCATGCTCTTGAAGTTTATGACCAAAACATATAAAACAAAAACCCTAAACCCTAGTTTGAATTGATTTTACTCTTGAGACTGTGTTGGCTTGTTCCCCTAGCCTTAGGAACAATTTCTGGCACAAACATCTTTGGCGCCGTTGCCGGGGACGAAGCTGAAGCAAATCTTCCCTGGGATACTTATCATTTTTCCTGGTTTGAGAGGTGAACTTGAACCAGCATCTTTTAAAGGCTATTTTCACCACAAAGTTTGACAGAGTGGCTGCTGGAAGAGTTAGAAAGTTTCAGTTATCCTCAGCTTTATACAGCCTTGATTAATTTGAGCTACTGTCACTCCTTTCTCTTTCTGAGAAGAAGAAGCAAATTCTCTCTTGACAAATTGATTGGCGACTCCACTATTTCAAAATGTACGGGCCCATGTCCATGGAAGCTATGGTGGCTCGAAGGTTTGCACCGTTAAATTTTTCTGATATTCCAGGTTTTCCAAATACAGTACCTACTATGGATATCTGGGGAGATTGTCTTCCACGGTTTAGAGAAAACAAAGAGGATAACCCATTAGATCACCTTATCAAATTTCATCAATGCATGGTCCAGTTAAATATCCAGCATGAAGATGTGCTCATGAAAATGTTTATGTATTCACTTGAAAAAGATGCACGAGATTGGTATTTGTCTCTTCCCGCTGCTAACATCTCTTCGCTAAAAGAATTCCACACATGCTTTCAGAAGCATTGTAAGTAACTGTACCCAGCTGAACTCTTTTTAAAAGATTATTGTGAACAGGTTGATGTTTATCATACAATTTCTGATTTAAAGAACCATGATGATGAGTACTGTCAAGAGTTCAAAACATGTCATAAAGAAGTTGAAGATTCAGAATTGGTTGAAGATGAGAATGTAACATTTTTAGATACTGCTGTAAAGGAAGAGGATATTGATGATCTACAGGATGATGGCCATAGTATAGATGCTTCAAACAGCTATACATCCACTACCTTAGATTCTTATCAAGATCATGTTGCCTCCTTTGAAAAATTGAAATATGATGAGCATATTGAAAGTTCAACAGGTGAAAGTATTAGAGCAACAATAGATGTTGAGAGCAGCCCACATCTTCCAGATTTGCAGACAAGAGAAAATTGCAATATCCATGCGTAGCAAAATTTGCAGGGACTGCCTAATCTTCAGTTTGAAAACCAGAAATATATTCTTTCTCCTTATGAATATTCTATTTCAAATTATGATGAGCAACAAGGTGGGGATTTTCCAAATCTGTTTCATGATGTTATTGTTGATCCTGTTATTCAAGAAGCTTCATCTCTGTCATCAGGATCTTATCTTGATTCTCCTATATTCGACCAAGATGGTGATGAGAAAGGAAATGATAAGGTTTGTGAAAACTCATTTTTTATTCAAATTTCATCTAGTTTTTCTTTTCAGCTGAGAGATGATCGAAAGAGTATTGATGTTTGTCATAAATCTGTTGAAAATCTTTCTAGTCTTGATATATCCCGCAAAGATATGATTATTGGAAAGGAAATTGCTTGTTGTGTCAAGCCAGCATATCATCTTGATGAAACCGGATTACAGGAATATCAGCAGGAAGCAGTTGATTCTTTTGTTTGCAGAAATGAAAGTTATGTTGTTAAGGAAGATCTTCATGATACAAATGGTTATAATGAGAATTTTATATCTATAGATGCATCAGATTTTATCTCTGTTGCACATACTGCCTTTGATGTGTATGAACAATCAGTAACAAAAGAGGATTGTTCCCAAATTTTTGAAGAGGTTTCTTATGACATTTTTTCACCTGTGATTCGTGAGAAGGATTTGAAGATTGCCTGTCTTTCTTTACCAAATACAAAAGTTTTTTGTTCACCTATCTTTGATGAGTATGCTGCTGAAGAGAATATTCTACATTATGATCAAGAAATTGCTGATTCACATCACGATAGCCATGAGGATGCTATTAACATTGTATCAAATTCATTTGTTAAAAATGACTGTCATGATGATCAGATTGTTTCTTTCGAAATCTTTAAAGATGGTGATCAGATTACTCCTGCTGAAAACTTTGAACACATTGAGCATTCTGGCATATTAGTAGAAGATAGTTTCAGATCAGCAGAAGATGAGGAGGACAGCCTATCATTTTCATATTTGCAGGGACTTTTTGATTGTCAGCTAGAGAACAAGGTTCATGATCAAGAATGTGTTGATGCAGCATATGTTATGGGCAGCCCACATTTTCCAGACTTGCAGAATGATAGATCAGCAAGTAACAGTTTCACATCTGCAGAAGATGATGAGGGCAGCGTTTAGTTTTCAGATGTGCAGACACATGGAAATAGCATCAAATCTGAAGAGGAGCAGAAAGTTTCAGATCAAAAATTCAATTTGTATTTTCCTTTAGCAGAGATCAAGCAGTTTACATTCGGTATTGAAGATTGTGAAGGAAAAGAAGAGCAGCTGCAACACAATCAATTGGAACAACAGATCAAGGAGGTATTCTTTTATGATTTTGAAGACCCTGTTGCTGACTGCAGCATAGATGTTAAGATATTTCTATCAGAAGGAAATTGTCTTTATCATTTACTCATTTTTTTCTATATGAGATGGCCTTCATTACTTTTCGAATCAAGATTCAGCAAGGTGCTTGTAAATCAGTTTTTGACATGGCTTCATTGGAATCATGCTTTTACTTGATCATTCTTCTCCTAATGGTTAGATGTAGGAGTAGACAGAGGAATAAGCTCTTCCTATGAGCAGTTAGATCTTTTTCAGTTTTGTTCAGTTCATGAATAAGCAGAGCAGGCTGCATGTAAGCTACAGATGGGATACAGGTTTGCATTGAGATCAGTACTGAAGGCTTGATGACTCCTTAGCCCAATGGAAGTTTACAAGCAGGCAGTTTTGGTGACAGAAGGCACTGGTCTATAGGTTCTTGAAGCCTCACAGGGAGGACTTCATCCCGCAGCTGGAGCCAGATGTTAAGTCAGTAAATTTCCCTCCATTTTTGGTTTATTTTCTCCAGTTTTGGTTTGTTTTCCAATCACCCTCAGTGAAATGTTTGGTTTACTTTTCAGTTTTGGTCTCCTTGGAGATTTTATTGGTGATTGATTAGTTTTAAATAGTTTTTGAAAACAATTTGTTTAGGTTTTATTTGACTTTTTAATGGTCTTTTTAGATTTTAAAAAGGGGTAAAGAAGGTTTATGTTCAAAGTTTGAATCAATAATATGTTTAGAGATCAAGTAAACTTGTTCTTTAAGCCTAATAATGCTCTAAACCTCCGACAATTTAGCAAAAAGATGTAAAACTGCGAGAAATTGGCTCAGGAAATATTCTTGTAGCGCTGGTGGAAAAGTTAACAAAGGAAGGGCTACAAGAAAATCGTGCCTCTCTGTTTTTCAAATATTTTTGCAGTTTTTCATCATGGGTATCATCTGGAAGTGATTGATTGTCTTTTGCAAGGTATTTTAACACGTGTGACTGCAGTTTAGACACGCATTTCAGCCGATCTCAATCACGCAGCCAAAACGGGTTCATGATTGCTAAAAACGTGGAATTAGTTGGACAAATCATCAAATCTCGGTTTAAACTGTCAAATTTCTCGTTCCACATGCATTTTTATAGGAAGGCAAGTTCGTGGAGTAACTATAACCGCTAAAAAGCTGGATTATGC
Source organism: Pseudotsuga menziesii (assembly GCA_001517045.1). NCBI lineage: Eukaryota > Viridiplantae > Streptophyta > Pinopsida > Pinales > Pinaceae > Pseudotsuga > Pseudotsuga menziesii. The sequence goes on from LPNX010380965.1 coordinate 680,069, forward strand.
CCGCTGGGAAACAGAGTGAGGTTATATGAAATCATGGGAAATTAGGGCTTCACAATTATGCTGTCTGCAGTTGAATTGTATGCTGAAGGACACTTGTGCATTCAAGTTCTTATGATTTCGTTGCCAATTTAAGAACGCTCTCTATCAGCCACTCTGCAAAATGCTAACACGCCTTTACACGTCCACCGGAGACTTCGCTCTTAAAGGAAGATGGATTGCCTGAAAACAATGGTAAATCCTCAGCTCATCGCCGAGAGAGGCTCCAATATGGTAGTCATCAATCCAGGTTCCGCGAGTGTTAAAATTGGTCTGGCATCATGGAAAACCGCTGTGGTAATTCCCCATTGCATCGCACATAACATGAAAGGGCCAATGGACGAGCAAGCCCAAGTTGCCAAGAGAAATCGCGAGCAGGTTTTCACATCTCCTGTATCCTCTGCTCAGCCATTTGAGCGCGAAGAAGCCCATTATGTGATTACTTCACACTTGAAGCTATAACCTGCAAATCATGAATGAGGGAAAGAATCCTGGTTTCGTAAGATGGATCACTCTGATGGTTACAGTTCTCAATCAAAGCTGCTTCAGAGGCAGAAACAGATGGATTTCACCTAAGTGGGCTCGCAGCATCTACTCTTGAAGGAATTTTCTCTTCACTGACTTATTTCTTCTCTGAAAATGCACATCGAGCAACTGAGTATCAATTGGGTCTTCAGAGATATGTTAAGCGAGATGAAGGAATGGTTGTGTAAGGTTGGACATAATTTTTTAGCCTATGGTGTCTAAACCCTACCGTTGTATTCAAGGAAATATCGGAGGCATCAGCGTCCAGAAAATGTGCCTTTAAAGTGCCAGCTATGAATCTGCAAAAAGTCAATCTTTCTTTGGTATTCTCTTGGAGATGCTACTAAAAAAAAACCTACCTATTGCCTCCTTCCTGAGTCAAAATGAGGAGATCTTGTTGAGAGGCATGCTTTATGAGTCAACAACATTGGTTAATTATGCCATTTTGAGGCAACATGGAGAAAATCAAACAAACGAGTCAAATTCTGGGGACGAAATAAACAAAATTTTCTTGAATAAGAATAGTTGTAGCTCATCAAGCTGTTCAATTATTCAGGTCACTAGGGGACCGTAGCTGTGCTGTGTCCTTTTCGAAAGCCTTCTCGAGCATTCCTGCCCCTTCTGAATTAATGAAATGGCTCAATAGCCAAGAGAGTCAACCACAGCATCCTGAAGCATTAAGTCAGAATCCTCAGGCTCTTATTGGGCAGCTTGTCAATCTGGAAGACCAACAGAAGTTAAATCAGATTGTGAATAAGCACTCTTTGTTTAATCCAAACTGGTTACCTGTTGAGAAGGTTGAGTCAAACGGCATGTCAAATGAAGCAACTCTTGGCATGTCATCTCATCTAAAAATTCACCAAAGATTGAAGATGACCTCTTTTTTCGTAGACAAAAAAGGTGAATGCAATTGGTGGTATTGATTTGAATAGACAGGTTTATGAGACTTGTACAAGAGGCAATGACTTGGGTGAACCCTATTGTGCAACTTTTAAAGAAGATGGAGTTGGCAGTTCTGTTTGTGAACTTTATGAAGCTTTTAAAGTCATGTTTCATCTTTTACGTGTTGTTCATCCTGTTTATAAACGGATCACTGTAGCGTCTTCTATTCAACATATGTACCCACAGTGTTACTCGAGCTACTTTAGTTCAGATTCTGTTAGATATGCTGATCACTGATGTAGAAGGATCTACACAAAATGTTTCCTCAACCATCATATCATCTTATCGCTTATATAGCTGTGTGGGTCATGGATTTATTCATGGCCACAGTTTTCAGATGGAGTCCCACCTTTGGTATCATGTCATGTGTTGGAAATTTTGATATTTCTGGCTCAAAATTATCCACTTATTGCAAATTTTCTACTCTATCTAGAATAACCAGTCACTCATAAACCTTAGTGAGATCAGCATATGGACAGGGGTAAAAGTTTTAATGATTGAGGAAGAGAGTCAATCAGAAACTTTAAATCTGCAACATTGCTGTTCAGTATTCCTGAAACAGAGCTTAGATTATTATCATCCTTGTTGGCATGTGAATATTTGTCAGAACTTGCATATTCTCATGCTGCGGATGTATTGATGAAGTTAGTGAAAATGGCACCTCCCCATCAGCATCTTTTCATTACTGAATTGTCAAATGCTGCAGAAAGATTGAGCAAGGTTGCAGCAGGTGAATTAAAATGTTTTGGTGATGCAGAAACCATGCTTCTTTCAACTCAAATGTCTGGTTCTGCAATTTTTAGAGTTCTGCAGGCCTTAAGCTCTCTTACTACAAAGAAAGGGATGATGAGGTACTGCCTGATAAAAGTCATGATGAAAGTATGACTGTAATCAAGAGTCTAAGTTCATCTATTGAACCTCTATGGAAAAGACTGGGTCTCTGCATCAGTAATGGCTGAGGCAGCAAGAGATTTATGAATTGGTTGTTAAAATCAGTTTGTTGTTATCACTTTTTCAGGAGCATATTAGTTAATGGTTTGCTATTTTTAGTAAATATCATATTTTGTAATATTGCACATTTACTTTATTACATCAAATGGCTTGAAGGCAGTTAGGGTTCACTCCTAACTGATTTTTGCAAAGAAAGATTATTTAAAGAGAGAGAGAATCATTAGGAGGGGTTGGAATTTTCTGGGAGCATGAGGAGGTCTGTTAGCTACTATACTTTCAGGCTTATTCAAAGATAAGTGCTGTAACTCTCTTATGTATTTACTAATGAAACTATGAATATATGACTCTTTACCCTACTTTCTGTCTGTGTTGGCTTTATTGTGAGCTTGATTAGCTTCTTAATTGACAATTTCAGTGCTGGTTAATGTGTGTTTTCTAGAAGTGCTTGTCCATTATGTGTAAACTTCAATACAGTCTTTTTGTTAGATTTCTGTGATATATATGCATCTTTATCAGTGTTTGTGTATGATTTAGTTGTTGCTTATCTGATGAATGTATTCCCTGTATGCTCTTGAAGTTTATGACCAAAACATATAAAACAAAAACCCTAAACCCTAGTTTGAATTGATTTTACTCTTGAGATTGTGTTGGCTTGTTCCCCTAGCCTTAGGAACAATTTCTGGCACAAACAAAACCAATATAGAGTACATGAAATAGAAGGACGGTACAATTTTGTATTTCCAAAAATAGGTTTTTTTTGTTAGGCTCAGTATTCAATCACACATTGTAGAAATGAAAATTAGGAAGTCATAAAATGCCTAAACAAGCTCATAAAACATTAAATCCCAGGAAATTTGTGAGCACCATTTCATAAACACTAAACCCTACAACATTTCCTCAGAATCATTCCTTTTGAAAAGCCATCAAAACCACAAACATCACATCCCGAAATCCCCTTCAAAATGTAGAAGGACCAATTAGAGGAAAAGGGATTTGAACATGGGATTACTAAGCTTAGCCGAGGGTCTTCCTTTCCCCAGTTTCAACCTTGTTTAAAAGTTGCAATCTCTTGCCACAAAACCAGGAAAATGATAAGTATTATGTTTCAAAAGAAACAGATAGAGAATTTTGAATTGTAATCTACAGGGAGGAGGCACATGACTTAATATAAATGGTGCCTCTGTCAATCCACCGACCATGCCTATGCCAAAGAAAACCCCAAACAGGGAGATCAATCCCTCCACCTGTGTTTGCATGCAAAGAGGGTTTCAAAAACCATAGTAAATCACATATGTTCCTGAGCTAGCATGGGAGGTGACCACAAGGCCTCCACATGGCCTTCATTAAAGGCTTCAACCACTCCTACTAAGAATTAGATTCTTCACCCATTTCATATAGTTGTAGTCCTCTTCTTGATTACAAGTGGGTATGCATACCTAACCTTATATTTAAGTTTTAACACCTTTAGTTCTTGATCATTTTACTTCTTTAAAAACCATACACCTAGAATAGGTTTGCTACCTAGCACCTGCAAAAAAAGATTTCCTCATGCATTAGTTCATAACGAGCTAAGTAAGCCAAATATCATAGGATACCTTCATACCTTTTTGTTGAGTCGTTATTATATCCAGCCACTATTTTCCCTTTAGAAGTAGAGGTAAGTTAGCCACAAATTTTTAGCTTAAACAAGACTAGGTTATGTGTTAAGACATCCATTATAAACCAGTATGTATTAGAATTTGAATGAAATTAATATATTCAAGCAGAGAGTTCTGATTATGTTGCAGCAATTGAATAGAGAATGAACATACAAACTAAGAAAAACAAACCACATAGGAAATAGACAAGAATTGCTCAGGAATTTATAGTATATTCATCATAATAATATCCAGTGTACAATAGATTACAAATAAGTATAATTTGAATGCATGAGTAATGAATTTGAATCCTCCAAGTGGATAAGATTGAATCTAACTGAATCTCTAAATCAAGGTCTCCCAATCGATATTGGATTCCATCAAATCAACTCTCCAATGACCAATAACTCCAACAAGCAGTAACAACTAGTTAACTTAGTGCAACTGAGTGTGGTAGGTGAACAAAAGTGCTCCTCCACATGCATGCATGCATTATCCATGAAAGGAATGTGCTAGCTAATTGATATTGAGTCATGTGAAGGTGATTGCATGCTAACTAAGGCTAACTAGTGATAACTCCAACTAGCTAAAGCAGGTTGGTGTCAGGAATCCCAGTGGATCCTAAAATGTAGGGATTGGTCTAGGAGGTGCCCCCACTGATGCATGCAGCTGTAGTAAGTGGCATTTAACATCTAGTATTGTCCTACACACTTCAATCACTAGTACATGTGGCCCCATTGGGACATGTGGACCCAATTGCACTAGTGGAATCATTTAATTAATTTAAGGTTCCTAAGTTAGGGAATAATTAATATAATAGACATTTCAACAAGGGAGGATTAATAAACATAACACCCCCATTGAATCCTAACTTGAACAACTATGGGCCCTAGTAACAAGACCACAGGTCACCCAAATACAACCTAGAAGATAATAAAAAAATGTTGATTAGTACAACTGAGGAAACAAGGGAAAACCTCATGGGAAAAACACCCCTAAAAAATAAGCAGGAAAATAGAAATCTGCAAGCTAGATTTAGAAGAAAGAATCTTCCTCCTTAGAAAAATAACTTGAGAAAAAACACTGCTGCAAAAAATTGCAGTTCTATGCAGCAGCATGGTCCATTAGTGGACTTCTCAATGTATTTTTGAACTGATGACTCTGTTTGGCTCTGGTGGATGGTGAAGGTAGGGAATGATCAAATCTCTACTTCTATAGGCCATGTAACTAATCATTCACTATCATCAAGTAGCACTGAGCTGTAACTTTACTGCACCATTCTGTGAGAGATAGTGCAACATGCTCATTTTGATACTGGGGCCTAGTTCTTCTTTTGTCTTTTGGAACTCCAGCACCACTTCCAGTTGCATAGAGAAGGTTTTGATCCCATCTAGCTTTAGGATTCTGATTTGGAATGGGTACTGGATCTACATCTAGAATATCTTGAGATTGAGTCTCAATAATAGGATCATGCTATATGTGATCTTCTTCATCTGAATCTGAAACCTGTAGCACATAATCATCATCATCAAAATTGGAGGAGAAATGGTTATACCTTGATGTGCTGCTAGAAAAGTATCATGCAACTGATTTTATTCAAACTAGACACTTCTTTCAATGAAGCATATTCTTGTAGCAACCTCCATCGGTTTGTAATATTTTTCATCATCTGCATATCCCAGCATAATGCATTTGCTACTTTGGAATTGGAAGGAATTTATCTTGTCAGGTGGTATCCTGACCCAAGGTTTGGAACCAAAAAATATCAGATGAGAGACATTGGGATTACACCCATGCAGTGCTTTGAATGGATTCACTCCAACCACTGACTTGTGGGGCGCCCTATTCTGTAAATGCGAAGTATAGTTTACTGCTTCAGCCCAAAGAGAAGGAGGTAGATGCTTGCCATGGAGAAGGAATGGTGCCATCTCTTTCAGTGATCTGTTCTTCCTCTCAGCCACCCCATTTCACTGTGGTGTGTATGGAACTGATTGTTCCATTTGAATCCCCTATGATTCACATAAATTATGGAAATCTCTTTTGGCATATTCTCCTCCTCCATCGGATCTTATTATTGAAGTTGTTCTCAACCATAGCTTGAAAACTTTTAAAAGTCTTAAAAACTTATGATTTTAGCTTCATGAAGTAGATCCAGTAGTACCTAGAACAATCATCAATAAAGGTCAGAAAATACCTGCAACCATTAATTGAGTTTGTGGGCATAGGCCTAGCTACATAAATATGTATTACATCAAGTGTAGAGATAGCTCTATGAGCCTTCCCAACATCATACTTCTTTTCTGGATGCTTACCTACCAAGCACCCAACACATACTCCATCGAAAGTTTGGATGGAGGGAAAACCTTCAACCATGTTATCATTCTGGAGGTGCTTTAGATATTTGAAATTGAGATGGCCAAATCTCTGATGCCAACTCTTGCTGGTGTTGTTAGCATGAGAAAATAAAGTTGTAGGAGGAGAAACATGCAAGAAATGTGAAAACTCATAAGTTTTGGTAGAGTGATTTGCAATACCTTTTGCTACAAGCTTTCTAGTGGATTTTTATGTAATCTCAACTGAGTCTGAATCGAATGTGACCCTCTTGGGAGATCATGCATGTGTCATTTGGTAAATAGATAATAGGTTAGCAGCAAGGGAGGGTACATATAAGACATTCTTAAGCTCACCATGCTTCGATCTGACTTAGCCACTTCTTTATGCTAGAATTTGGGAATAATATCCCATGTGAATATTAGGCCCCTTTGATATTGAAATAATACAGAAGGATTCTTTGGATGAAACCATGTGGTTGGAGGATCCAGAATATATAATGTATGTTGAGGATGGAGAGATTGTTTCTTTCAAAGCATGACACCTTTTGGCATGTTTTGTCGATGCTTCTTCATCGGGCTTCTTTTCTCTTGGAGGAGCAATGTTGTGTTTCTTGAGAAGAGTGGACATCTCATCAAGTTGCTTCCTCATACAATGTTCTTCAATATCGTATCCCTTTTCACAATATGGGCATAACTTATTTTAAAATTTATTCCTCTTAGATCGAGAGGCCCCTTCAGAAGATTGCTGATTTGATTTAGGCTTCAAATTAGTTGCCTTTGGATTCTTCTTCTTTGATTTCCCCTTTCCTTGTGCTTTGGAGGAGTGAGTAACCAATAGAGATTGATCTTTGGAAGTTTGGATGACTCCCATATGAATCAATTTGTCTTGTTCTTTGATTAAGGACTCAAATAATGAATCTAGAGAAGGTAGTTTCCAATAAGGAAATCTTTCCCTCTTGGATTGAAACATAGAAACATAGACAGAGTACTCAAGGCCTAGTTTGCTGAGTATAGAAAGGACATTCTACTCATCCTTGCACTCTATGACGCATTTTCTGCATTGGAGTACTAGAGACTTGAATTTGGAGAAGAATTTCTCAATAGTCTCGAAACTGGTGGGATGTAAAGATACCAACTCATTCTCTAGAATGTGTTCTTGAAGCTCATCTTGTTTGTTAAAAAAGCTATTAAGATTATCCTAGAATTATCTTGGAGTCCTCAATCCTTCTATATGGAAGAGGAGATATCTAGAAATATAAGTACATAAGTACCCGAAACTTGTTCTACTCAACCGGTTGATGAGGCTCAGCCTCCCATCCACGTATGTTCCTATGGTAGCCATTCTTGTGCAATGCTAGTTACATATCAATCCTCCAATCAAGGTAATTGGAATTTGTGAGGATTCATGGCTTAGGAGTTTTAGAACTCATAATTGCTCCGGTTGGAAGACTGCAAATGCTTCTCTCAAGCTACGTAGCACCTGTCAATTTCACTGCAAATAAAAATAAAAAATATGAACTATTAGAATCATTCTTTTCCTCCAGACATGAACATGTTTTCAGGTTCCTTCATGCCCTCTCCACTACTCTGAATGAATCCAGAGTTAGAAAATTTTCATAGGGGACTTCTGTGGAAACCCAATTGTTTCTGATGTTCGATGAGGAGAAACAATCATGAAACCTGCCTGAGAAGACTTTGATACCATATTATAATTTGAATGCTATAAATATCTTCAAGCAGAGAGTTCTAATTATGTTGCAACAATTGAATGGAGAATGAACACACAAACTAAGCAAAACAAACCACACAGGTAACGGACAAGTATTCCTCATGAATTTACAGTATATTCATCATGATAATATCCAGTGTACAATATATTACAAATAGATAGAAATTGAATGCATGAGTAATGAATTCGAATCCTCCAAGTGGATAAGACTGTATCTAACTGAATCTCTAACTAAAGGTCTCCCAATAAATATCGGAGTCCATCAAATCAACTCTCCGATGAACAATAAATGCAACAAGCAGTAACAACTAGTTAACTCAATGCAACTTAGTGTAGTAGGTGAACAAAAGCACTCTTCCACATGCATGCATGCATTATCCATGCAAGGAATGCACTAGCTAACTGATAGCGAGTCATGTGAAGGTAACTGAACACTAACTGAGGCTAACTAGTGCGAACTCAAAATAACTAAAGTAGGTTCAAGCGAGGACTCCCAAGGGATCCTAAAATGTAGGGATTGGTCTAGGAGGCGCCCCCACCGATGCATGCACATGAAGTAAGTGGTAGTTAACCTCTATAATTGTCCCCCACAATTCAATGACTGGTACATGTGGCCCCTTTGGGCCATGTGGACCCAATTGCACTAGTGGAGTCATTTAATTAATTTAAGGTTCATAGGTTAGGAAATAATTAATCTAATAGACATTTGACCAAGGGAGGATTAATAATTCTAACACTATGAAGTAAGTAGGCAAGACAGAACAATAAACACTAGTACAGTATACAATAAAACATTTTTATACAAATAAATGACATAAAAAGAATAGTAAGAAAGTAGTTCACCATGTATTAATCTATGGGAGAAATTTAGAACAAGAATACAAGCATATTTCCTACTAAGTTTATGCAATGCTGAATTTGATTTTAGAAGAACCTTAGATCTTAATAGTTTTATTGACCATACAAAAAAAATTGAATTTATTTATTTAAGGGACATTACAAAATGTGTTGTTAGTTCCTGATATAGAAGTGAACCTAATCTTAGTGTATCAAATGACACACATTGGTGAAGCCAAGAGAGTAAAATTTACTACAGATGTAGTGGAGATATAGGAAATATCTACATGCAAAATTGTGGAATTGGGGTTTGCTGATCATAATGCAAGAATGCACAAATTATCCCACTTTGTTCCCTACTTACAAGAGAACGCACTTCTGTCACATGCCAATGAGACAAGCAAATTATGGCATGGGAGGTATGGCCATCTCAACTGTAGGTGCCTCCATGCATTGAGAAAGGAAGGCGTGGTTGAAGGGCTTCCTTCTATAAAGTTCTCAAATGGTACATGCAAGGGATATGTAGTGGGAAAGGATGCAGAGCACAGCTATGAGAAAGGGAAAGAAAGGAGAGTTGTCCAAGTGCTAGATTTGGTTCATTTAGAACTCATAGGGCCTCTTTTCACACCCTCTTATTGGGGATCAAGGTATGTATTTTCTTTCATAGATGACTTCTGAAGGCATTTTTGGGTATATTTCGTCAAACTAATAAAATCTTAAGTCTTCGAGACTCTCAAATTTTGGAAAACCCTGGTTGAGAATGCATGTGGGAACAAGATAAAGTTCCTTAGGACTCAAAATGGAAAGGAGTGTGTGAAAAAGGATTTGCAGTATCTTTGTGAAGAATGTGAAATCTAGATGCAGCATTCGGTGCCCTACACACCACACCAAAATGGTGTTGCAGAGCTCAAGAACATGGCTCTCAAGGATATGCCAACTTGTATGTTGGAAACTAAGGTTTTGAATCCTGATATACAGGATGAATACATTAAATATGATTCATACATCCAAAACAGATCTCCTCACAAATATTTGGATGGAAAAACACCATATGAGGCTTGGTTGGGTCACAAGCCAAGTGTTTCACATTTGAGGGTCTTTGGATCAAAGGCTTGGGATAGGATTCCTCCAAAGAAGACAAAGGCCTTGCATCATCAAAGAAAGGATTCCATCATGGTTGGATATGTTGAATTTGAAAAGGGATACAATATCTTTGATCCCTCATCTCAGAATACATTCATAGAAAGGAGTGTACAATTCGAAGAGGAGCTCACGCAAGAGGTCAAACTAGATCATGAGGAATGCTCACATCCTACACTCCATGATGATGTAAGTGATGAATCCTTTTATGATTTTTATGATTATGATATTTCTGCTGCTGATGATGAAATTCATTCATATCATGAATCTCCCATTCTTCCAAAGTGGGCTAAGAAAACCATCGAAGCAGCTAGGGATCTTGCTGGTGATCCTCATGATTCTAGGAAGACTAGATATCAATTTCACAATGTTTTATCTTCCTGTGAATTGAATATTGATGAGAGATGCTTCATGATTATGTGATATGATCCTGAAACATATTAGGAATCGTCACTTTACCCAATATGGAAAACAACCATGCAAGACTATTTCAACTCATTGGAAGACAATGAGACTTGGAAATTGGTTCTCTTTCCCTCCAAGAGGAAACTAGTGCAATATTGAAAGTTGTTATATAGGAAAACAATGGATGCTGATGGTTCAAATATAAATTAAAAGGCTGGGTTGGTTTCTAAAGGATTCTCTCAATTCCAAGGACTAGACTATATAGAGGCATTTTCATTGGTTGTGAAAATGGATTCTATCAGGCTAGTTTTAGGCATTGTTGCATCTAAGCGTTGCGAGGTTCAACACATGGTTGTAAAAGGTGCATTTATTCATGGTGAACTTCAAGAGGATATATATATGCAACAAAATTAAGGTTTCATTGAGGATCCTTCACTTTTATTTAGGCTAAAGAAGTCTTTATGTGGCCTTAAGCAAGCCCCCAGGCCCTTGGTATGCCAAGATGGACAAGTTTGTGCTTTCAATTGGCTTTGAAAGATGTAAATATGATCCTAATGTGTATTTTCAACATTTTGGTGACTTATTACAAGTCATAGTGTTATATACTGATGATATTTTGATTACAAGTAGCTGCACTATAGAAATTGGATCGATTAAGTCTTCTTTGCAGAATGAGTTCTCCATGACTAAGCTTGGATTGTTGAGGCAATTGCTTGGATTGGAAATTGAGGAATATAAAGCAAGGATCAAGGTAACAAAACCAAAGTATGTTGCATACATGTTATTGAAGTGTATAATTGCTGAATGTAAGGAATCCAAGTTCCCATTCCTCTCAGGAATAAAACTAGGTGAATTTGATGCATCTCCATTGGTGGACAACTTGTTGTAAAGAAAACTAGTTGGGATTCTACTGTATATTACACACTCCATAATTGGTTTAACATATGTTGTAGGTGTTATTTATAAATATATGCATCAGATTCATGATATGCATTGTAAGGACTCCAAGAGGATCCTTCACTATGTGCAAGGAACTAGACACTTCAGCGTACACTATGCTTATGGTTCTCCACTATAAGAAGTTGGATTTACTGATTCTGATCGGGATAGAGACCCCATTGATAGAAATTCCAGTTCATGTTATGTATTCATGCTTGAACATGGTCCCATATGTTGTTAGAGAAATAAAAAACACACCATATCCCTCTCTTCATTTCTGGACGAGTATAGATAAGCAGTGAACACAACTACATAATGTGTGTGGTTGCAAGGTATTCTTTGAGAAATTGGATTTGCATTTGATTCACCCACAGTAATTTGGTGTGATGATAAAAGTTCAATCAATATTTCCACTAATCCACTGTAAAGATATAGGATGAAACACACTGATATACACATGCACCACATCTGGATCTTGGTGCATGAACAAGTGATAGACTTGTAGTATTTCCCTTCTGCAGAGAAAACTACTCACACATTCACCAAGAGCTTCAAAGAGAAGACATTGACCTATATGAGATATCTTCTTGGAGTGTGTGACACATAGTGATGGCTTCCATTCTCTTTGATATTTTTCTCCATGTCCATTTTTTAGGCGAAGTTTTGTTCCCATGTGTTTTTCCTCCTTACCTTTGTTTTTATGGACAAATAAAATTTTTGTTGTATGAGGTGACATGAGCCTTAGTTGCCAAGGAAAAAATAATATTTTGGTTTAAGTTGTACTAAGTTAGGATTAAGGAGGGGTGTTAGAGAAATAATCCAAATTAGTACCATGACCAGTCACCTAAGAAACATTTCATTTTATTCTATGCTATGTTATATGGTCCAAACTTAGGTTAATTGATCACCTGCTGATAGTTGAAACACTCTAGGTTGATCATTATGAAAGTTGAGCCACTCCACTTTGATCAAATGTTTGGACTAACAGGTTCCCTCATTGATGAAAAATCAGCCTTGGTGCACTCCCCATCCTTGGATTCAGGGAATATGTTTGAAATTGGGTGCTAGTGCATGTTTGTGGTGGTTTTTTTCCTTCATTGGGAATTTATTTCCTCCTAGAGTCACTCCCACTCACCCATGCCTATAATTCCTCCATTTATGATCTATCATGCCTCACCCATGTTCACACTTGCATTCATTACTTCTTGGGATGATTAGGAAGTTGATTGGTCCACCTAGGGGGGTTTGAGGGTAAAATCATCTTCTGACATGTGTATGCACCTAGATGGCCTCCAAAGGCTCATGATTTCTTCCTAAGGTAATATAAACATCATCGAGACATATTTACATGTTGGACAATCATAATAATATAAGCTATTGGCTACATTTTTGTATGCTATTTTCACTCTTTCTGCTATTTTGTGCATAATTTGTGTGTAATATCGAATCATGAGAATATCCTTAGCTCCTAGATCCTACTTTGAATGAATTCTTACAAATTTCTCTAAGGTTCAATGAGAATATTTTTGAAGAAGTATTTTAGCTTAGTGGATATCTCCTCACGCTAGTGAATATTTTTCCAAAGGCCATATTTGAGCATCACCATTTTGTTATGTTGCATGTGTTTTGTTAGAGCTTGTTTTTGTTTTTTATTTTTAATGCATTTGTTTATGTTTTGAAACATGATTTTGTTCTTTTCTCCTAGAAAATTTTGTTTCTTAGGATAATTTGAATCTTTTTTCTTTAATCTTCATGTTTATATGATTTCTTAGGTTTATTTTTCAATTTTTATTTTATTTATTGAAATTCACAGTTAGGGGGCTTATAGAATGTTCATATGAATTAAAAAGGTCCTTAAAATATCATTAAGTTTTGATCTAGATCATTTTTACCCAAGTTAAATCATTGTTAGTTTTTATATTTTTGAAAATCATTAAAGAAAACTTGCTTGTAGCACAAGCTTGAAAAAATTACACACATGTGCTACAAGAAAATTGCACAGCGAAAATCATCATTTTTCTACAATTTTAAAAAAAATTATCACACATGAGAGGCCATTCATACTTGTTTGATGGATTTGATACGTGTTTCATCTAAAATGATCATTATGACAGGTGTGAATACGTCAAGAAAATCATCACGAGGGAAAGTTGTGGTGGTCTATTGCAGAATTATGGAATAATGATGGTTAAACATGATGAGACAAATGCACCTTGAATTTTGTATCCCCTGAAGTGCACGAAGATCAGATGAGTTCTGTGGTGAAGTATTAGTAGTGCATAATCAAATACTCAAACAAATCGAAAATTTAGGTCTTTTTAAGGATGATTGTTTGGATTTATGGTAGTGGTGAGGGAAGATTGAGGAATGAAATTGGACAGTTGATAGTCAAGAGAAGATGATCCTAGCACTTGGATTCATCACCTTGACAGGTTGGCTATGAATTGATATCAAATTCCATGCATTTAGGTTTTTACTAAGCAAAGGATTAACGATGAAATTGAATGAATATTATCAGTATGTAAACCTAATTCACACTTAATATTGAATTATTTGTCAATGGAATTAAGGCATTTAGTAGTTTAAGCGAGAGAGTTCAGTTTACGGTTTTTGGTTTCCCAATATAGCATTGTCTGTTAGATTGTCAAGAATTCCATAGATTTAGAGTTTGTTTTACTGAAAGAAGTAATTTGATAGTCATTCAAAATTAAAAGAAGTGGTAAAACCACTAGAGTTGAACCTTCAGACATGAGCTGGGCTCAGACTTTTCCAGACTATGCAAAACTATTTTCAAAGGCAGGGTGGTTACTTTTTTTTGAAATAATTGAGGGATATCATTTAGAAGTCTCTTATAAATTTGCTCAGTGTTTGGATAAGGATATGGTGAATTTTGATACTTTGAAGTTTAAGTTGACCACATAATTGTTAGAAGAAGCAACAGGGATCTTAGATGAGGGTGAATACTGGTTTAAAAAATTTTCTTTCACTTTTGATGCTCAGAAATACTTACTTCTGGATGTAGTAGCAGATTGGAGAAAGGGAGTACCTATTCAAAAATTTAAACCACAATGGATAGAGCCTATAAAAATCTTACAAAGTTATATCACTTGTGAAGGGATATTTGATTTTGTTTTTAAGTATCATTTTAGATTCTTCCAACATCTCAGCCATGAAGCCAAAATGAATCTCCCATTATTCTTCTTGAAAAGTTTACAAAATATGTCTAGCAGGGTGAAGGAACATCAAGATCACACCAAACAATTTGTGCTTTATGATGGGCTTATAAAACTAATTATAAGTACTTTACTTCAAAAAAGGGAGAAAACATGGGAATATTTCCTATTTTGGTCTGGTTTTCAAATAGAGAAGGAAGAGCAGTCTCAAAAGAGACAGTTAAATAAAGGTTAGAATTTGGTCAAGAAGCTCAAATAGAAGGTAACAGTCAAGAATGAAGAAGGCAGTGAACCAGAAAAATCTTTGAACCAAGAAGATGAAAACATTGAAATTGATCAGCAAATTAATATTGATGAAAACAAAGTTTCAAAGTTAGAAGTGAAGGAAATCGAGCCTGTAGGAGATACTTTTCTTGTAAAATTGAATCAAGGTGTAAAAGAAGATGTAAAAGAGAAGGAACAGGTTCCTATTACAATACTCTCTGAAGAATAGGAAAGGTCATTATCTGATGAAGCTAGGGTTCATACCAAACAGGATATATATATACACATTCTAAAGAAGAGACAGTGTCACGAGGAAGGAAAAGGAAATTTGTCCAATTAGCTTCTATAAAACATCAAGGGAAGGTTTTAAAAATGTTAGGAGAAGTTGGAACATCTTGGAGACCCAAGACTAGGCCAAAGAACAAACTCAGATTAAATATGAAGAAGCTGTTAAACCCTAAACTAGCTGAAAAGAAGATTACAGAAATTGAAAACTCTTCATCTCAGGAAGAGCTAGAAGACTATGAAGGTCAAAATAAAAAAGTTATGAGCGGTAAAAAAATTAAAAAATTTAGAAAATAAACCAATTTTTACTGAAACCAAGATCTCAGAATTATTCATGGAGGTTCAAAAGAAGATGATTCTAGAACAACATAAAAATGATTTAAAGAGCTCTTGTATAGAGAAAAGAGAGGCTGCTGAGAAATCATCTTAGTGCAGTATTAAAGTTGAAGAGTATTTAGAAATCCCTGTGACCTTGGCAGAGCATATGGAAGAAGCTAAAGAAATTTTTAGGAATCTGAAAATCACTTGGATGCTTGAAGGAATGAAGCCAGTATTAGAAGGAAAATGCATTGATTCTGAAAATGCAAAATTTGTAGAGGAGTATCAAGCAATACAAGCATCAAATTGAGTACCTGCATGAGACCAATGAAGGATTAGTGACTAAAAATATAAGAGTGAGAGAATATTTGGAAGAATTAAACATTCATTATCATGAACTAATTTCAGTTTCTAAGGAGGCTTTAAAAAGAAAGAGACAGACAGAGATCCTGCTTATAGAACTAAAAAAACTACTCAAGAGTTGACACAGCAGAATGAGGAGCTGACAAAAAGAGTGGAAGATTTGGAAGCATATCACCAGAAAGCTAGAAGGAAGACCCAAGATTTAGAAGGAATTTGTCTTTTAGTAGAGGCAGCAAAAGACTTGTAAAAGTACTTTAAGAAAAGAAGTTATTAGTTAGTTTTTAAAAGTTATTTTATTTTTGTATATTGATGGATTTATTGAACAATTCGATAGATGACCTAAAGGTAGTTTGATTAGTTCTATAACTGTTTTTGAAAAAAAGAAGAAGATAAATGTAGGTTTGGGAAATGACCAAGGGTTTGATTTTTGTTACAAGGGGAGGATAACAAGCTGTGGTTTATGAGCTAAGTGTAAAAACTCTTATGTGTTTTTGATGACTGATTTATGAAATATATGCAACTATAATCCCTATTTAGACTATTGGCTAGTTTCATTTCTGATTTGTGTTAATCACTCAATTGATATACTCATTTCTTGTTTAAGGTTATTATGCATGAAATGCTTGTTGACAGTGGGTGGAATCCAGTGCTGTGATTATTGTGTTTAGTTTATAGTTTATATGCTATGCATCTTAGTCCTTCAAATGTTCATAATTTAGTGTTTGATTTAGTTTCATGAAGTTTCTACCCTCTTGTGTACAAACTGTACAACCAAAACCCTAGAAAGACCTATTTTACTTACTTGTGTTTATTGAGATTGTGTTGGCTTGTTCTTTCATAGCCTGAGAACAATTTATGGCACTAACATATTTGGTGTCATTACCGAGGACAAAGCTGAAAGCCTATTTTCCATGGGATACTCATAATTTCACTAGTATTGAGAGGTGAACTTAAACCAGCAAATTTTAAAATATTACTTTTCACCAGTATTTCACAGTGGCCACTAAAGGAGTTGGAACAAGAAGTAGACCTAGTTCACCTTTACAACTGGGTGTCTCAAACCCAGAACAGATATTGAAAATAGCTAGAAAAATCAAAAGGTCTCAGTCATCACCAACCCTATGTAACCCTAATGAACTAGACATATCATTACCTTTTTCTATTTTGAAGGGAGAAGAACAAGATTCAACCTGGTTAAAACCTACAATCCCTCTTAGTAATTTTCAAATTTTTACTGATCCTCAATCTTTCAAGAAAGCAAAGACTTTATCTCCTGGAAAAATCCCTTTATTTCACCTCAAAGTTGGTAAAAATCCTTTTCATCCAAGTTGTAGTAAAGTCTTTCCATCATATAAACCACTCAACTTAAAGATGGCAGCCCAAAATCAGCCATTAGATATGATGGACCGAATGGTGGCAGCTAGGTATGCACCTCTAGTTTTGCCGCATCCCTTAAATGCTCTCCCTAGGGGAGATTACCAAAAATATCTACCTATGTTTAATGGACAAGGTGAGACCATAGCTAAGGAGCATTGGGATTCATTTCTCAGCTATGCTGATAATTAGAATATAGAGACAAAAGATGTGTGGATGAGGATGTTCATATAGAGTCTTGATGGAGAGGTCAGAAAATGGTTTAGAGAGTTACCTGCAAATTCTATTACTATAATAGAAGAGATTCAGGATATTTTCATGAGATAGTGGGGTGATACCAAGGATCACACATATTACATTATAGAGTTTGGAGCCCTTAGAAGAAAGAAGGATGAGACTATAGCTAATTTCTTGAAGAGGTTCAATAAAATGTATGGTAGAATCCTTGCAGAGATTAAACCTTCAGAAACTTCTACAAAACTCACTTATGCCAATGCTTTTGATCATGATTTTTCCCTACTCTTGAGAGAAAGAAGACCTGTTACTTTACTTAACATGCAATAGTCAGTATTAGAAATAGAGTCTAATATATTAGCTTCTAATAGACTGAAGGGAAACTGAGCTCAATAGATATATGACAGGAAGGGTAAGAAAGAGGTAGCTCTAAGGGTTTCAACATATCATTCTACATAGGGTAAGATTGATGAGATGGAAAATCTAGTGAAAATATTAACAACAAAACTAAACAAATTGGAATTAGAGAAAAATTCAAATAAACCTGTTCAAGAGGTAGACAGAAATCCTAATAATCCAAACCAATTCAGAAGACATTTTGTACCTCGTTTCATTCCCAGAGAAAGAAGAAACAATGATATACAAGGATAAAGGAGGGAAGCTGAGGATCAAAAATCCTAATAATCCAAACCAATTTAGAAGACATTTTGTACCTCGTTTCATTCCCAGAGAAAGAAGAAACAATGATATACAAGGAGAAAGGAGGAAAGCTGAGGATCAAAAAGTGCCACCACCACTTCATAATAATGTAGTTGATGAAGGAGAAATAGAAGAGGAAGATTTCTTTGGGGATCCAGATCAGGATATGAATTAGTTTGGAGAACAGTTGAATCAAGGTTTTGTGACTAAAGAAGATTTTTTAAACTCAGAATATTATGATGCCGATATGTTTGAAAGAAAAAATGATTTAGATCTTGAAGTGATTGCTGTAACTGCTGATATATATCAGGTTGATCCAAAGAAAAACTTAAATTTAATATCAGGGTCAAAACAAGTGGTTCAAAATCCTAAGAAGAAGGTAGTTTTGCCTCCTAAACAGCAATCTGATCCAGTATTAGAGAAAAAACAGAATCAGGATAAACAAAAGAAGATTTGTGAAGTTGAAGAGGTAAATAAAAGTATGTAGAATTTCAATCTTGAAAATGAATTATGCAAAATCAATATCCCTATGCCTTTCACTGAGTTGATGAATAATACTTCTTACAAAAATTTAGTTTTGAAAATGATTGGTTCAGCAAACAGTCAAATTCCTTGTAACACAGTAAATTTACAAGAGGAAAGTCCTAAATTTTTTATTAGGTCAACTTTGGCAGAAAACACTGAAAATGAGGCAAGTGCAACTCCTCCTTTTTACATCACACTAACCATTCATGAGCAGATGATAAATAATTTCCTTTTGGATTCAAGAGCATCTCATAACCTGATGCCAAAAGATGTCATGGAGGCTTTAGGTTTGATCATAAAAAAACCTTATCATGACTTATATGCTTTTGATTCACGAGCTGTAAAATGTTTAGGAGTGATAAAGGATATGGTGGTTAGTTTAGCTCAACTACCAATGAAGAGTGTGATTATGGATGTAGTAGTAGCCGACATTACACCTAAGTTTGGATTGCTCCTCTAGAGATCTTGGGCCAAGAAGGTTGGTGGAACTCTTCAGATGGAATTAACATATGAAACCATTCTTGTCTTTGGAGGTGAAAATAGAAGATTGTATAGAGAGTTACAATTTGCTTATATTTTGACTGATGACAAGAATCCTACAAATCATCCCTTGTATGCTGTTAAAAAGGATTTGGGTACTTGTATGTTGCATTTTAGTGATGATAATAATAGTTCTAGTTTATTATAGGTTGAAAAATAAAAATTAGTCAAATGCATTAGGGAACAATAAGATGAACTTTGGCAAATGTATTTTGATGGATCATCTTGCAAGGAAGGTGCTGGAGCAAGGGTTATTCTAATATCTCTTTGTGGCGAAGTAGTAAGGTTAATGTATAAATTGGAATTTATTACCACCAATAATATTGTAGAATATGAAGCTTTGTTGTTAGGTTTAAAAGCTGCAAAATATTTAGGTATTCAGTAGATTTATGTGTATGGCGACTCCGAGTTGGTTGTTTAGCAAGTGAGGAACAACTATCAAGTAAAAAATGATTTGCTGAAAGTGTACTGTAATGAAGTATGGGATATGATAGACAATTATTTTATGGCTTTTAATATAACTTATATTCCTAGGGATCATAACCAAACTGCTGATTCTCTTTCCCTATCATCCACACATTTCAGGATTTCTAAAACAACACAGATGAAGTATCCTATTGAGGTTAGGTACAGACCTTTTGTGCCTAATAATGTAAAGCAATGGAAATTTTTTGAAGATGATATTGAAATAAAAAGGTTTTTATAGATGACAGGTGAGTTTTCCAATTCCTTAATTGATCAAGAACAAGATGATGAAATTGAAGATTTTGAAGGTGTTGTAGAAAATGAGATTGCAAGTCACAAGATTATTGAAATTAAAATTAATTTCATTCCTAAGGGTCTGGTGCCTTTAGAGAGGATATTTTCAAAGGATGACACACCTTTAAAACTAGTTGTACAGTCTTCAGAAGAAAATGTATTGGACTGTAATATTGGCACCCCTGAACATCCCAGAATGGTGAATATTTCAAAGGCACTCACAACAAACCAGAGAAACAGGTACACCAAGTTCTTAAAAGAGCATGTTGATGTTTTTGCTTGGTAATATGAATATTTGAAGACATATGATACAACATAAAGTACCATTAAAACCAAATATTAAACCTTTCAGATAGAAATTAAGGAGGATCAATCCTACTTTGTTTCCCATTATAGAAAAGGAAGTTAAAAAGTTGTTAGATACTAAGATTATAGTTCCTCTCAGATATTCTTCATGGGTAGCTAATTTAGTTCCTGTCAGGAAAAAGAATGGTTAAATCAGACTGTGTGTTGATTTTCGAAATCTGAATAGGTCTTCATTGAAGGATAATTATCCTTTGCCAAATATAGAACAAATTTTGTAGAAGTTAGTTGGTGCACAAATAATTTCTATGGTTGATGGTTTTTTGGGATATAATCAAATTGCCATGCACCTTGATGACAGAGAAAAGACAACTTTTACTATGCCTTGGGGTACTTTCATGTACGAAAAAATGCTTTTTGGATTAATGAATGTTGGAGATACTTTTAAAAGAGCTATGGACATAGACTTTGAAGGGGAAAGAGATAAGTTTGTAGTGATTTAATTAGATGATATTACAATTTTTTCACAATCTGATGAGCAGCATCTAAAACACTTGAAACAAACTTTTCTGAAATGCAAAAAATATGGTTTATCTCTCAATATAAAAAAAACACATTTTGTTGTACAAGAAGGTAAGTTATTAAGTCATTTAGTTTCAACTGATGGCATAAGGATTGATCCCGAAAGGGTGAAAGCAATTCTGAAAATAAGTTTACCAAGGAGCAAGAAGGATGTACAATCTTTTATTGGTAAAATTAATTTTCTACGTTGGTCCATACAAAATTTTTCTGAAACCATCAAATAGGTTACAACTATGTTGAAGAAGGATCAGGAGGTCAAGTGGACTGCAGAAGCAAAAAACTCATTTGAAAAGATTAAGATGGCTCTTACGGAAGCACCAGTATTAGTAAGTCCTAATTTTACAAAGGAATTTTTAACTTTTTCTTTTGCATCTAAGGATACATTGGCTGCTGTTTTATTTAAGAAGAATAAGGATGGTCTTGAACAGCCAATTGCATTTTTCATCAAGACTCTCAGAGACTTCGAGCTAAAATACAGCACTTTAGAGAAATAGGCTTACTCATTGGTAAAAGCATTGAAGTTTTTCAGAATTTATGTTTTGCATTCCAAGGTTATTGCTTATGTTCGTAATGCTGCCATTAAGTATGTTTTGACTCAACTTGAGAGTGAGGGAAAAAGAGGAAAGTGGATTGCAAAAATAATGGAATATG
The DNA here is from genome assembly GCA_001517045.1 of Pseudotsuga menziesii. Taxonomy (NCBI): domain Eukaryota; kingdom Viridiplantae; phylum Streptophyta; class Pinopsida; order Pinales; family Pinaceae; genus Pseudotsuga; species Pseudotsuga menziesii. The sequence continues at coordinate 701,613 of LPNX010380965.1, forward strand.
ATGTGGACACTAGACTTACAAAGCTAGTAAAGGGACAAGGTTTAGTTAAATTGTTAGCTGATTCAAATTGCCAAGCTTTAGGTTTACATCTCATGGCAGAACAACCAACACAGGAAGAATTTCAAGCAGAGCAAGAGAAAGAAAACATTATGCACCACTATGCAGAATCCACATGGTATGCAGATATTGTACATTTTCTTTTGTATTTAAAATGTCCAGAACATCTAGACAAGAAAGATGCTAGGTCATTAAAGTTGAAAACTACTAAATATTATTTGATAGAACATCAGCCATTTTGGAAAGATCCAGGGGGTATTTTACTTAGATGTTTGGATAAGACAGAAATTGAAGAAGTAATATCTGAATCATATGAAGGGGATTGTGGGGGACATAAGTATTGGAAGGAAACAACTTATAAAATTCTAGGAGTTGGATACTATTGGCCTTCTTTATTATCGGATGTATATCAACAGGTAAGATCCTATATCCCTTGTTAGAAGTTTGCTGGTAAGCAAAAGTTGCTTGCATTACCATTAAAATCAATTGCAGTAAATGCTCCATTTCAGTAGTGGGGTTTGGACATCATAAGAGAGATAAATCCTTCCTCTTCAGGGAAGCATAAATGGATTTTAACTGCTACAAATTTATTTACCAAATCGGTAGAAGCCATTCCCATGAGAAATGCAACATATAAGGTGATCATAGAGTTTATTCAGGAAAATATTCTTAGCAGGTGTAGATGTCCTCGGAAATTATTGACTGATAATGCTCAAGCTTTTAAATCTAAGGCTATGGTGACATTCTGTGAAAAGAATGGGATTATGTTGAAACACTCAACACCTTATTATTCTCAAGGAAACAGGTTAGCTGAGTCATCTAATAATAATATTATTCAGAGTATCAGGAAGTTATTGAAGCAGAATAAACGATCATGGGATTCAATGTTAAAATATGCATTGTGGGCAGACAGAAAAATAGTTAAAAATGCAATTGGAACTTCTCCTTTCCAATTAGTATATGTTACTGATGCAATATTTCTTGTCCAATTGGGTATTCTAATGATGAAATTTTTTCAATATTGTCAGGAAGAACCAAGTGATATGCAAAGAAGAATTTATGCATCGATAGAGTTACGGCATAAACGTGAAACATTAGAGGAAAAAGCTCATCTTTACAGGACAAAGGTTAAAGAAATGTTTGACAGAAAAATCAAGGAGAATAACTTTTCAAATGGAGATATGGTATTGATGTGGGATGATAGAAAGGAGCAGAAAGGAAAGCATGGCAAGTTTGATAATATTTGGTTTCGTCCTTTTATAGTATCAAAGATTCTTGAAAACAATACTTTTGTGCTACAGACTTTGGATGGTGAGGAATTATCTCATCCAGTTAATGGATGATTACTCAAACATTTTTATAGCTTATGAGGTAAGTATTGGACTTTCATTGTATATACCGGTGTGAGTAATAGAATAAAGACTCCACGACCTAATGGAATTTTTGCAGACTAGCAAGTAGCAGCACAGAAGGCACTGGTCTACAGGTTCTTGAAGCCTCATATGGAGGACTTCATCCTGTAGCAGGAGCCAGATGTTAGAGCTTGTTTTTGTTTTTCATTTTTAATGCATTTGTTTATGTTTTGAAACTTGGTTTTGTTCTTTTCTCCTAGAAAATTTTGTTTCTTAGGATAATTTGAATATTTTTTCTTTAATCTTTATGTTTATATGATTTCTTAGGTTTATTTTTCAATTTTGGTTTTATTTATCAAAATTCATAGTTAGGGGGCTTATAGAATGTTTATATGAATTAAAAAGGTCCTAAAAATATCATAAAGTTGATCTAGATCATTTTTACCTAAGTTAAATCATTGCTAGTTGTTATATTTTTGAAAATCATTAAATCAAACTTTCTTGTAGCACAAGCTTGAAAAAATTACACACATGCACTACAAGAAAATCGCGAAGTTCAAAAGTCATCATTTTTGTTCAATTTTTTTTAAAATTCTTAGACGTGAGAGGTCATTCATACTTGGTTGATGGATTTGATACATGTTTCCTCTAGAATGATCATTGTGATAGGTGTGAATACATCAAGCAAATCATCATGAGGGAGAGTTGTGGTGGTCTGTTGCAGAGTGATGGAATAATGATGGTTAAACACGATGAGACAAATGTGCCTTGAATTTCATATCCCCTGAAGTGCATGAATATGAGATGAGTTTGTGGCTAAGTATTAGCAGTGCATAATCAAATACTGAAACAAATCAGAAATTTAGGGATTTTGAAGGGTGATTGTTTGGAGTTATTGTAGTGCTCAGAGAAGATTGAGGAATGAAATTGGACACCTGACAGTCAAGAGAACATGATCCTAGCACCTAGGTTCATCACCTTGATAGGTAGGCTGGGAATTGATATCAAAGTCCATGTATTTGGGTTTTTACTAAGAGAAGGATTAACGATGAAATTGAATGAAGATTATTAGTATGTAAACCTAATTCATACTTAATATCAAATTCTCTGTCAATGGAATTAAGGCATTTTACAGTTTAAGCGAGAGAGTTCAATTTAGGGTTTTTGGTTTCCTAATATATCATTTTCTGTCGGATTGTCAAGACTTGAATAGATTTAGAGTTTGTTTTACTGAAAGAAGTAATTTCACAGTCATTCAAAATTAAAATAAGTGGTAAAACCAATAGAGTTGAACCTTCACACATGAGCTGGGTTCATACTTTTCTAGACTGTGCAAATTTTTTTTTAGAGGTAGGGTGGTTAGTTTTTTTTGAAAGAATTGAAAGATATCATTCAGAAGTCTCTTATAAATTTGTTCATTGTTTGGATAAGGATATGGTGACTTTTGATAATTTCAAGTTTAAGCTGACCAGAGAATTGCTAGCAGAAGCTACAGGGATCTTAGATGAGGGTGAATACTGGTTTAAAAAAGTTCCTTTCACTTTTGATGCTCATAAATACTTACTTTCTGATGTAGTAGTAGATTGGGGAAAGGGAGTACCTATTCAAAAATTTAAACGAGAATGGATAGAGCCTATCAAAATATTACAAAGTTATATCACTTATGAAGGGATATTTGCTTTTGTTTTGAAGTATCATTTTAGATTCATGCAACATCTCAGCCATGAAGGCAAAATGAATCTCCCATTCTTCTTCTTGAAAAGTTTACAGAAGATGTCTAGCAGGGTGAAGGAACATTGGGATCACACCAAACAATCTGTGTTTCATCATGGGCTTATAAAACTATTTATAAGTACTGTACTTAAAAAAGGGAGAAAACATGGGAATATTTCCTATTTTGGTCTGGTTTTCAAACAAAGAAGGAAGAGCAGTCTCAAAAGAGATAGTTAAATAAAGGTCAGAATTTGGTCAAGAAGCTCAAAAAGAAGGTCATAGTCAAGAATGAAGAAGGTAGTTCCCAGAAAAATATTTGAACCAAGAAGATAAAACATTGAAATTGATCAGCAAATCAATATTGATGAAAACAAAGTTTCAAAGTCAGAAGTGAAGGAAATCAAGCCTGTGGGAGATGCTTTCTGTAAAATTGAATCAAGGTTTAAAGGAAGATGTAAAAGAGTAGGAACCGGTTCCTATTACAATACTCTCTGAAGAAGAGGAAAGGCCATTATCTGATGAAGCTAGGGTTCTTACCAAATAGGATATACATACACATTCTAAAGAAGAGACAATGTCACGAGTAAGGAAAATGAGAGTTGTCCAATTAGCTTCTATTAAACATCAAGGGAAGGTTTTAAAAATGTTAGGAGGATTTGGAACAGCTTGGAGGTCCAAGACTAGGCCAAAGAACAACTTCAGATTAAATATGAAGAAGTTGTTAAACCCTAAACTAGTTGAAAAGAAGATTACAGAAATTGAAGACTCTTCATCTTAGGAAGATCTAGAAGACTATGAAGGTCAAAATAAAGAAGTTATGAAGGGTAAAAAAAAAATTCAGAAAATAAACCAATTTTTACTAAAACCAAGATCTCAAAAATATTCATGGAGTTTCGAAAGAAGATGATTCTAGAACAACATCAAAATGATTTAAAGAGATCTTGTATAGAGAAAAGAGAGGTTGCTGAGACATCAGCTCAGTGCAGTATTAAAGTTTAAGAGTATTCAGAAATCCCTATGACCTTGACAGAGCATATGGAAGAAGATAAATAATTTTTTAGGAAGCTGAAAATCCCTTGGATGCATGAAGGAATGCAGCCAATATTAGAAGGAAAATGCATTGATTCTAAAAATGAAAATTTGTAGAGGTGTATGAAGCAATGAAAACATCAAATTGAGTAACTGCATGAGACCAATGAATGATTAGTGAATGCAAATAGAATACTGAGAGAAGATTTGGAAGAAGTAAACAATCATTATCAGGAACTAATTTCAGTTTCTAAAGAGGATTTAAAAAGAAAAATATAGACAGAGAACCTGTTTACAAAACTAAAACAAACTATTCAAGAGATGACACAACATAATGAGGAGCTGACAAAAAGAGTGGAAGATTTGGAAGTAGATCACCAAAATGCCAGAAGGAAGACCCCGGATTTAGAAGGAATTGTTCTTTTAGGAGAGGCGGCAAAAGATTTGTAAAAGTACTTTAATAAAAGAAATTATTAGTTAGTTTTTAAAATTTATTTCATTTTTGTATAATGATGGATTTATTGAACAATTTGATAGATGACCTAAAGGTAGTTTGATCAGTTATATAACTGTTCTTGAAAACAAACAAGATAAATGTAGGTTTGGGAAAGGACCAAGGGTTCGATTTTTGTTGCAAGGGGAGGCTATCAAGCTGTGGTCTATGAGCTAAGTGTAAAAAATCTTATGTGTTTTTTATGACTGAATTATGAAATATATGTGACTATAATCCCTATTTAGACTATTGACTGGTTTCATTTCTTATTTGTGTTAATCACTTAGTTGATATACTCATTTCTTGTTTAAGGTTATTATGCATGAAATGCTTGTTGACTATGGGTGGAATTCAGTACTGTGATTATTGTGTTTGGTTTATAGTTTATATGTTATGCATCTCAGTCCTTCAAATGTTCATAATTTAGTGTTTCCTTTAGTTTCATGAAGTTTATGCCCTCTTGTCTACAAACTGTACAACCAAAACCCTAGAAAGACCTATTTTACTTAATTGTGTTTATTGAGATTGTGTTGGCTTGTTCTTTCGTAGTCTGAGAACAATTTCTAGCACTAACATGTTCAAGCATCAAGTGATGGAAGAAGTTTGTATTTTTATGTCTGTTTATTCATTTCACTCTTGATTTTTTATTTCGAAGGATTTCCTTATACTTTAACCTTTATTCTAGTGGTTTGTTTAGAAGCTGCTATTGTTGAATTACACCTTCAAAGTGGCCTAAGAGAATAATATTCTATTAAAGAGTTTCCATACTCTCTTAATTTATCCTGTTGTCCTCAAATATGTTTCTAAAACTAGTCTTGTTCCATATCTTTAGTTTTTGTTTCAAAATTTTCAACTTCTGTTGAAACTTTTACATAAGGGAACCTGTTAGCTTTCCAAGAAACTACTCAGTGGTTATGGCTAAGTATGCTTGGTAACTTAGAAATTTATTTACTTTCAATGAGTGGATCAATGGGATACCAAGAAAGCACAATGAAAGGATTAGCTTATCAAAACATATTAATGAACCAGTGCTTTTAGAGACTGCCAGTCAGATATAATATAACAGAAATGCATGGAGAATATCATTCAGATAACCAAGTACATGTAATGCAGGGTCTAAATGACCAAGTACATTGGATGCAGGGTCATACTAAACAAATAAGAAATCCTTCATTCAAGCTTATGAGCATAGGCTAAGCTAAACTTAAACAAAGTACAGAAATAAAAGATAACATGAATGGTCTGATGACAGTGGCAAAAGAAGACTGTGATTTTATTAAGATAAGTAATCATAACATAGGCCCAATTCTCTCCAAGATTGAACCCCCTTTTTTCAGTATGAGTTCATAGGCTTTTAAAGCCTTTACAAAACTGTTTCCAGATCCTAAAAGTGTGGATCTATTTAATTCAACTAAACAATAACTGACAGTCAAAATGAAACGATAGGGACTAATCCCTAAAATCAAACAGATTCTGATGTGAAGATCTTCTTTAACAGTTCGATGGTTGGTGAAGTGAAGCAGCCTTCCAAGGCTCGGAGATTTGGTTTTCATGATGTGGTAGTCGACTGATAGAGATGCTGTGGCACTTGAGAATCATTTAAGAGCAAAAGCATACTGAAGCAGACACATGGCATAGCAGCTGGAGACTTAACTCGAGATGGTAGAGATGAGGCGTTCTAGTAAAACTGATTTCGTGGCTGTAATAGACAAAAGAGGGACGTTCTGCAGAAATCGTGCAAATGGAGAGTGATTGTAGACTCCTCTTGTGCATTGAATCTGCGTTCTGATGGACAAAACGCCCCTTCTGAGTCGATACTTGACTTATCGCTGCTACTTGGCTGAAACAAAGACTTCAGTGGTGCCAAAACCTGATCATAACCCGTGATATGAACATTGTTTGCAACGTTTGAAAATTTAGATGCCAATTCAATGAGTTTAACCCGTGAAGTGTTCAGTTATGGTGTTGTCCAGCTAGTGCGTAATTATGAGGAGAAGTTGAACTCGGCTATCTGGATTCAGCCTTTTTAAGAGCAGAGATTTGCTCAGAAAGTTGTTGGGTTTTCCTTGGAAGAGTAATCTTTGGTATGGCCTCTGCATTTCTTCGTCTAATCGATGGAGGCTTAATCCTCTCTGGCTCAATTTCTTGAACAAACTTCCTTTGCTTATTCTTCATCTCCAAAATCAAACTGCTGCCTGGATCAGGAGTTTTTTGCATTGAAGAACTCTGGAGATTTCGCATTGAAGAACGGCACTTCCTCGCTGATTTCTTCGTCTGATTGCTCCTTAGGAGTCAATGAATTAGAAATTGACCAACTGCAGGAGCTAGAGCAAGTGATACTGCTTGTATCCAATGTGAATGGATCATGAACAAGATCAAACATTTCTTTCACAGTTTTCCCCAGTGGATGATCGAAATGCTATCTCAAGTCTTGATCATCCTCGTCTCGTACTGGGCTGGGCAATCCAGCCACACTATTAGAACCATACTGAAGAACATGTTTGCTTGCTCCGGAAAAGGAGTTACAATAGAGGCCTTGCGGTAAAGCATAACCCCTTTCAGCCCTTACAAAATAATAACTTCTTCTAGGTAGAGCAATGGAAGACTCCGGTACTCTAGTCTTCCTGGTCTCAAGAAGCTTTCTCTGGATGTGCGTCCTTCAACTCCACAAGCTGAGCAAACAAATAGGCTTCAGCAAGGGAGAATAGTGTATCGATGAGAGCATAATCAGGTTCATCAAAGGATTGCTATAATAAGGTGTTTCCATAAGTTGCAAAGCGATCTTCCCTCGACATCTCCTTGAAGCCATGATATGCTACTTTTACATATTTGTGGCGGTCCATCTTTAGGATGTTACCCCGTTTCTTATCAAAGACTAGACCTCTGACCATGTATCTCCAATCAAATTTCCACTGCAGCAACAAGCATTCGAGTAAACTCCATCTTGTACGTGATCCTTAGAATGTCATCATGTGAATTGTATTCGGTTATGAGGTCGATCTCGTGAGAATGAGTGTCAATTGTACCATCTGGAGAGAACTGACCATCATACCTTATGCTTGTTCATTTTCGGCAGCCTATGACATTACACCTCATGATGATCATTGACAACGAGTTCTAATCTTCCTTTCGGCGGCTAAAACACAGGCTCGCTTGATGTGGAACTGAGTACAGACCCGATCTTTTAATTTTTCTTATAAAAACCTTTTCGGCAGCTATGTATTTTCTATTAACGCCTTTAGCTGCCTAAAATGGGCCCTTTCGGCAGCTAACTGGCTTCCTAAAATGAAGAAAAACGGACTGGTTATTTTAGGAGATAACAGAACCTATGGGGAATTCTTCATACTTGCACTAATTCTTAATTTTGTTTTAAGTTTTGCATGAGAGAGACATAATTTTTCAAATCAAGAATATATATTCATTCCTGGTCCTCCTTGAGTCCATTGGAAATAAATTGCCAAGTGATCTGATTCATTGGTTGCAAGGACTGAAGTATATTAATCTTCACCTATGGAATAGAGGTTGCCAGCTTGATGCAGAAGTGATCTAATATTGAGTATATTTTATTTTTATTTCATCTCCTATTGTTCCAAGTGAATGTTCGATTAGAAATATCTCATCCCATCATGTGATTTATCTATATGAATAGCTTAAAACTTGCACTATCCCCATCCGGGCTTCTGATCTCTCTATTTCTCTCCAGAAGATCATTGATCATATTGAATTCACCCCCTAAGATATAGCATCCATATTAATGGATATCATGGAACCATTTAAGGTGATTGAGTAGAAGAATCTCATGTTTAGTTGTTTGAGGACCATACATATTTGTCATTAATCCTTTCATGTCCATTCCTATGAGATGAAAACTTAGAAAGGGTTCTAAAGGTGGTGAAAAATTTGTACAACACCACTTATTGAGGATTCCAAAGGAGTGAAATACCACCTTATGCTCCCATATCATCCACCGACATGGTAATCTAAATGTTCCAAATATTTTTCACAATTCTATCCAAGGTTTAAGCTAAGCACTTTGGTTCCTGCAACATAAGAATTACAAGCTGCTTGACGATAATTATTTTTTTACGGAGGCACTAATTTGAGGGGATATTTGACCTCTTATGTTCCAAACTATTATCTTCATTTAGAATGGTCAAGGGAGGGAAGAGAACAACCCATTTAGATTATTGTATTGTCATGAATAAAGCATTAGGTCTCCCACCTCATCCAATCTTTGAAGATTAGTTTGGATCCCATTCTTCTTATCCTCTTGGTTCTTTCCTTAAATATCCTTTTGTTGACTTCTTTGAATCATATAGATACTTATTTTTCCATCCCTTTAAGATTGTTTTTTGAAGCAAATATTGATTTTATCATTACATGCTTGAAAACTTCCAAATGGGGTTTTGATATTGAAATTTTTTTCTTACAGATATCCTCTATTTCTCGAAGATCAAGGCCCCCAGTTGTGTGTCATCCATTTGTTCAATTGTGTCTTGCATATATAAATATGTATTGTTCATTTATACATTTTATTTCATTAAGGAGTGTCTTGATCTACATATTTGGTATCCTCATGTTCCCTTGGAAGTTTAGGAAAACAATCAAATTGATTGTGGGTTGGAAAATTTTTAGAGGAAAAGGGACGTTGAGGATTTTTTTTATTCCTTCTTCTGTTATTTACTTTATAGAAGTTATCCTAATATTTTTGTTTTGAAGGATATTGTTGAGGTTCTATTTTGTTGAGAGGATAGTCTCGAAAAATGGTGACCATGCTCATGAATCTTTCTATAGTTGTGCTCATAATCTAGGGTTTGGGTCCATTATGATTCTCTATAGTCCAAACATAAAGCTTTCAGGAGTGTTTGAGATATGCTTATATAAACACATATTCGAGAAACTGAGGTGTAACATCCTTTTTGGGTGGATTTAAACACTTTGAAAAAATGAAGGTATTCCCTTTTCCTTCTAGGGTTTCAAGATCTCAATATTCCCATGGGAGTGAGAAAAGTATGATGTAGATTGGTTCTTCCTTGAAATATTTCCTATCATGAGTGAATTTTTATTTCCACAGTCTCATGTATAAGCCAATGATGTTGAATAAGTATGGACCTCCTTCAAAGGCTGCAATGTAGTCATCTTGGTGGTTAAATATTACGAAGAAGAGTCATTTGGACCATAAGTTTAAATCATAATGGCCATTAGGGTTCCATTTGTATTTGATCCAGCCTACCAAAGCTCATTTTGATGGTAATAAACCAATAAAATTGCATATGATTGTATGATCATGCATGTATTCAATATATTCATAAAATTGTAAATAGGTTATCTCATACATTGGTACTATGGAAAATTTTAGAATGCATCTGCATGCTCCTAATTGATATGGATCCTTATTGGGCCCAATTTTCCTCAGGTCTATGGGGGAGCCCCATTCCTATTGATCTCATTCACTACCATTCCAAAGCGGTCCTCAACCATCTCAATATTACATGAAGGGATGGGTATACCTTCTATATTTATTTTCTTTCCAACTTTATGGGAATTTGGCATCCTCCCCCCTGTTACATCCATCGACGAGCTTTTTATTTCAATAGGTTAGAGGCCCACAAATATTTGGGAGTAAAAATGGTTTGATGTCAAACCCTTGGTTCAAACCCTGCAAAACAATTCTCAACTATAAAAATCATATCACATTCTCCCATGCATTGATCCATTGACAAAATTGGTTGAGAATAATATAGTTTATAGAATATATTAGTATTCCTACTCTAGACCTTCGAATTCATTTATATTTTAGCTCTATTAGAAATGTGGCTACATTGGCATAGTCATTTCGACCTATATAATTTTCTCAATATATTATTTTCATTAGTGATTCATTTAGCATGTTTATTTGTCTTAATAGTATTCAGTAATGTTTTCTTTAAATATTATTTTTAACGATTACTTTCATGGGTTTTGTTTGCATGTGTGGGTGTGGGTGTGCGTGTGTGTGATGCTCTAGATAGACTAGGCATTCATATTGTTACTATTTTTTCATCTTAACAATAATTATGTTCTTATTGAAATAATCGAAAAACAAATTGTAGATTCGCATACTACATAATTATAGTCTAACATTACCAGTAAGATTAAAATGCATAATTAAATAAAATAGAAAATAGGGATTTCCTAAAAGTTAGATACAATATAAATAAATATATTTTATACTAATAATGAAGGAAACTAGATTGTAGGTTTCCTAATTATAGTGAATGAAGCTTTGAAGTCAAATAGATAACTAACTAAACAAATATAACAATAGATACATACAACTAAACTTTTAAATTGCATAAAAAATAAATAAATTAAATCAACCATAAATATGATCTACAACAGTTATAGGAAACATAGTTGGAATAGCCATGTTCCACCCAACGATATACTTATGAACAACTAATATTTCTTGTTCATTAATCACCCCTAGAATTAACGATGGCACCAAAGGCACTAACACCATACTCTCCAATTGCAACAACTACTCCAAAGAGTCTTCCACACTCTGAAGTGTGTAACTAGCTCTTTCTTAACTCAAACATAACTCTTACTTCTTAGAAATTTCCTAACACATAACAATGCTCATATAGAATATTTCTCATGCATGCTAGACAATTTCATGTCTTCACACACATGAATACAAGTAATATGTTTTTCTAGGTCTTAAGAAAGGCCTAGATTTTGCTCCTTTGGAGTTTGTTGGCATTGGATTCCCTCATGTATTTTAAGAGTTGGTTGAAGGAAACTTCCTCTTAACACTTGTCTTTCTCACATCATGAAAAATAGGACTTTGTTCCCCACCTATGGAATCATTTCATGTTCTAACATGTACATTCCAACTACTACAACATTTAATTAATAATGCAAAAAACCATATTATACATCTATGCCATTATAAGGACAAGTGGAAAGATTTTATATTGGGGTGAGTGCAAGCAAATCATGGTTACTTTTGGCATGCTAGATCCACAAAATTGGAAAATAGGAATCCCTAATATTTTGTGGATATTTTGTGACATATGAACAATGAATCTTGGTTTCGTTAAAAGAGATAAAATGCATGAATCATTTTTTTGAATATCTAACTTTTAATTATTGAAAATTTTCAAAACTAGCTCATATACGATTTTTTTATAAAATTAACAGTTTATTTTTTTAGCAAATTTTAAGGTATATGTCATTGTTGGTGTAGCCTTTGACTTTATAAATGATAGATTCAATATACAAAATATCATATACATGTAGATAACAAGTAGTACTAGTGTAGAGTTATTTTTCCAAAAAAAAAGGACGTTTTAATTTTTTTATAATTATCTAAGTGAGGAGACCTAGAAACCAATTTACTAAGTGTTGGTGTATCTTTTGAAGGTTTTAATGTAATTATGAAGTGTTGGTTTTTTTATAGCATGTATAGGTATGTTTGTAGTAGTGCAACATATAATTTTTTTATAAAATGGTCTAGAAATGAAAAAATTATGATTGAGACACTAACATGGTTTTTTTATGTTAAGGAGTTATCTCAAGTGTAAAATAGAAATTAATATTTTTTTAAATTACATATTTATAATCAACAAAAGCATTTCTATTGATGTTTGAAATTTCATAAAAAAGAATGTTTGTGTGTAGTATAATAGGTCATCAAACACATGGATATTGGGTAAAGGAAAAACTCTCAAATTAACTATGGTTTACTCTATTAGGTTTGGTCAATCCAAATCCAAGCCTAAAACATCCATAGGATTAGAAGTGAAATGAGAACATGCTTTAGTGTTAAGTAATGCAAGTGCATTACTTTTAAATTCAAAGCTCTCGCTCATTCTTATGTCATGTGGATGGAATACAAATCATGCACATGATTTATAGCTATAATTTAATTTGTTAAAATGGCATGCAACATATGGAAATAATGAAAACGGAATTGAATTTCATAATAATGCACGAACAATATGTAAATAATGAAAAAGTCACATAGCCTTTCTGTTTATAAATTGAACATACAAATCTATTAGTATATTTTATATATTTAATAAATTTTAAATTCACACCAATAGAAACAATATAGATTAATTAATAACATTCTCTGTTTTCAAAAACCATGAGAAAAAACACTGGGTTATTTGTCAAAACCCATTAAACCAAGAATCAATATATTTTTCCTAGACACTTAAATGAGTGGTAAATATTTTGGTAAATATTTTATATAGTATAATTGGTGGTAGTTTTATATCCAATAATATATGTATTTGTTATTTAGTAACGGTATATTATATGTAATATCATTCATGTGTGAACATTTATTACAAATTTTGCATAACATCATGCAATTCACCATTAGTTATTACATATTATACAAAATTTAATTTAATTAATATATTATTAATTATTATATATAATGTAATATAATTTATTTACTTCTTCCTATACTTGCAAATTAAATGAATAATATAAGAAAGAGACACGAGGTAGTCTTCTCACGACACCTGCAAAGTACACACATTCCTCTCATGACTTATTTTCAATCATTTCTGGGGTCAACACTTTACTATTGAGTAATAATAACATAAAAATATTTGACTTATGAAGATTTGAGAGAGGATTAGTTGATGTAAAGGTGGATAATATTTGACTTAAGAAGATGTGAGAGAGGATTGTGTAATGGAAAGGTGGATAAGGAATAGAGTGAGTTAGAAGAGAGAGGTAGGATGCGGGGTAAACTAACGTGATATTAATGAGATGGAGTGAAATAGAGAAGAGGAGATGTAAAGACATAGGGGTAAAGGACAAGGGATACAATGAAATACTAGAGAGAGAAAGAAACTTGGATGAGAGAAAGGGGGCGGTAAGTAGGTAGGGAAAGAGAGATAGTGAGAAAGAGATAGAGAGAGAATGAGAGAAATACATATAGAGGTAGGGAGGGATTGAATTTGGGAGAAAGAGAGAATGGGGGAGTAAGGGAGACGAAGAGGGAGAGGGAGAGGGAGAGGGAGAGGGAGAGGGAGAGAGGGAGAGTGAGGGAGGAAAGAAGAGAGATGGGTGAAGGGGATGTGAGAGAGAGGGGGGGTGAATGGGGGGAAAATATGGATGGAAATGTAGTGATGGAGAGAGGACGGGAGTGTGGGAGAGAGAGTGAGGAAGGGAGAGAGGAGGAAGGAAAGGAGGATGATGGGGATATGGATGGAGAGGAACGGTGAGAGAGAGAATAGGAGAGGGAGTGAGGAAACAATTATAAGAGAGAGGGGGGAGTGGGGGGGTGGAAATAGACTAAGGGAGTGAGAGAGAAAGAGATGGGTTGGGCGGGGAGAGATAGAGTGGGGGG
>LPNX010380965.1:715997-796947 GCA_001517045.1 Pseudotsuga menziesii
AAAATGTGTGTGTTTGTGAGAGATAAAGGGAGGTAGAAATTAAGGATGAGAGGAGGGGAGGGACATAAAAGGTGGGAGCGAGATATGGTGAGAACATGAGGGAAATAGATAAGGAAAGGGGGTGGAAGGTGGGAAAGGGAAAGATAGGAAGTTTATATGGGATGGATAGAGAGAGGGAGAGGGTGGATGTATGGGAGAGGTAGAGAGATGGAGGGTGGGAGAAATAGTAACGGGTATGGAGACAGGGAGAGGGAGAGGGAGGGTGGGAGTGAGAGAGTAAGCAAGATAGATAGAATGGCAATGGAGAGAAGAGGAGATGGAGAGGGAGTGAGATAAGAGGGGGAGAAAGGTTGGGGGAAAGAAGGAGATCAAGAGAGGGAGGGGGACTTAGGGTGGTCAATAGAAGAGGAGAAAGAGAGTGGGGAATAGAGGGAGGGATAGGGATCAATGGATATGGATGAAGGGAAAGAGAGTGAGAGGTATAAGGGGGGGAGATAATGAGGAATGGAGAGAGAGAGTGGGGCCAAAGATAGGTAGAGATAGGGATGGAGGGAGAGAGGAAGGAGGGACATATAAATAAGAATGGTGCTAGAGGGAGGAACGAGGGACTAAGAAAGGGAGTGATTAAGATAAAGGAGGGGAGGAAGATTAGGGAGGGTATTTTAGGGTAGAGAGAGAGAGAGATGTCATGTCCCCATCCCTCAAAACGGTGAAGGAGACGCGACCCATGGCATTAACCACCCGGCTGGCAGCCCCATGAACATGTGAATTTATAAAATTGTTGAAACATAATTCTTAAACAAATGCTTTGAATAGAACATGCACACATGAACATCTATCATGCACAGATGTAATTGTTTATCCGACATGGCGAAAACATCACACATTCACAAGCATTCATTCAACATGTCCATCACATTCATTAACAGAAAATGTGGTTGCAGAAGTAAAAATGGATAAGATCACTTATCTTATGAAGAACTCGATCCGCAACCAGCTACGTCGCTGCAATGTTCCACCCAACCATAGGCCAGCGTGCTCCTTAATCTCTCAGCAGCGCTGCCACCCCCGAGCTGGGCATGATTCTCCAAGGAATAAGGGAACAAGCACGCTTACACATAGCCAAGGATACACAAAACACAGCCAAGCCAACACAGTTGGGTTTATCATGCCATTAAGAAGTTGGGAAAGGCTAAATGCTAAGCTGGTGAGCTCATTGCAGAGCCAAGAACACCTCCACTAGAACTAGTCCCTTCTCTGCTACACAGTCCCTCAGGACCTGCATTCCCTTCCAGTGCTATTCAGGAGTTGTGGAGAAGAAAGCCAGCCCTCTAGCTCTGTCTGTGTAATTTCCAACACACCAGGTTTATCAATCAAACCAAGCCCCCATCCCTGCTCCCAAAATAGTCTAAAGACCAACCATTGCACACCTGCAAATAAATTAGCTATCACAGCTTAAACAGGGAAAATGACTCCCAAGCAATTACACAGTCCTAAACGTATCAGTGAACATGGGGAAAACAACACTCCCAACACATAATCAGTGAGAACAACTCACAACATGGGAAAATGGCTCCAAACGGTCTGTTCGTGAGGAAAACTTGCACCAGACCCCCAAAGCATAACAACAAACATAGTTCATGACCTGTGCGTGAATAATAACAATGCAGAACCCACAATCAGCTCGTGAGGGAAGGATACGGTCACATCATCCGTCGATACGCAGAGGAAAACTACGTGGGTAAAAACCAGGAAGATCCTGTGCGTGAGAATAAGCAACCAATAATGGTCCCTTCGTGAGGATAACAGCATCTCCCCTCTACGTGTGGATGAACATACCATGAGGAAGGAACAAACTGTGGAGGTAACACATAGTGGAGAGAATGAGTGAGCCTGCGTGAGTGTTGGTGGTGGTTTCTTTGCCATTGTGAAGTCAACCGTGGGTGGAGTGTGCATGTGGGAAAGGACTAACAATCCTACCACACTCCCCACTCAGCCATAACAACCTTAACTACCCAACAACAATTTTTTTTTAATGGAGGTGGTTAGTAAGACAAGGTGGTGACACATGGGTATTTCCCTCATGGCCCAAGGTTTGACAATTTCCCCACCCTTATCCTTGTGAAAATCATGCCCCTTCTCAATTTTAGTTGCTGCGATCGTAGCTGGTCGGGTTCATTTTAATTAAATATGCATATTTACATGATGTTGAAACTTAATATGTGCCGCATGCCCCGATATACCATTGGTGACAAATTTAAATCCAAACATAGCATAACCGATCAATGGCAAGGCCTTGGCCTTTAGCTCCACACCATGATCATTACAATATATACATCATGTAGATTTAATGCAATGGGGTCAAAACCGGGGTGTTACATTCCCCTCCCCCTTCAATAGCACTGTCCTCAGTGCTTACAAAAATGAACAAAATGCTACACTGGTATCGCCTTAGTGTCCCACAAAATTGAACAAAAATGGATGTGTCAATCGCATCGCATCCTCCAGCTCCCAAGTAGCCTCTTCAGGTCCGTAGTGCTCCCTTTGCACCTTTACCTACCCTATGGCCTAGTTCCAGAGCATCGTGACCTTCCTGTCGAGGATGCGCACTGGCTCGATTCGGAACTCTCCCTCAGGTTCCACCTGAATCACATCCCAATTTATCACATGGTTAGGATCATGTACATATCTCTTAAGCAAAGAAACATGAAAAACATTATGAGTCCTAGTGCTAGCAGGCAATGCAAGTCTATATGCAACTGGCCCTATTCTTTCAGGCACTTAAAATGGCCCACAGTATCTCGGTGAGAACTTGGCACAACTCCCAAGATTCAAGGAAATCTTCCTTGCCCTCACTCTGAGGTAAACATGATCCCCAACACTGAAATCTCTGTTCACCCTATGCTTATCTGCATAGCTTTTCTTTATGTCCTGTGTTGCTTTCAGATTCTGTCTAATCTTTACAACCTCTTGCTCCATTTCCTTGAGCAATTCTGGTCCAAGCACAATCCTATCCACCGGATTGTCCCAAGTCATTGGTGTCCTACACCTTCTTCCATACAAAGCTTCATACGGACTCATCCCCAAGGATGCCTGCTATCCATTGTTATAAGAAAACTCTACCAAGTGTAAGTAATCTTCCCACTTGGTTGGTTTGTCCATCATGTACATGCGAAGCATATCTTCAAGCACGTGATTAAATTTCTCTGTCTACCCATCTGTCCGAGGATGGTATGCAGTGCTGAAGTTTAGCTTTGTACCCAAATCTACAAACAACCCCTTCCAAAAGTTGGAAGTGAACTTGACATATCTGTCAGAGACTATTGCCTTGGGCAATCCATGCAATTTGAATATCTCCTTCATGAAGATCTTGGCAATGTCATCCGTCTTATGCGTAGACTTAACTGCTATAAAATGTGTTTCCTTGGTCAAATTGTCTACCACACCCATGATGGAATCATGTTGTCTCCAAGTCATTGGCAATCTTGTAATAAAATCCATGGAAATAACTTCCCATTTCCATTCTGGAACTGGCAAAGGATGCAACAAACCTGCTGGATGTTGATGCTCAACCTTTACCTGTTGACATTTCATACACCTTGAAATGTATTCAGCCATGTATTTTTTCATTCCTGGTGAAAAGTACTGCTTTATCACCGTAGCAATTGTCTTCTAATATCCTTGGTGACTAGAATACGGAGCTTGATGGATTTCATCCATAACAAATCTCCTCAAATTTGCTACATTTGGAATATAAATTCTATATTTATAAGTGAGAAGTCCGTCTTCTTCCAATTTATATCCCTCATACCTATTCTCAATACTTTACTATTGCAATTTGTCTTTTACTTGCTCATACAATTCATCTCCAGCAGCATGATTAACAATCTGCTGCCTCAAATCTGATTGGAAAATACTAAGGGACGCCACATGCATTTCTTGCATCTTCCTGCTGAGTGCATCAACTACCTTATTCTCCTTTCCCTTTATGTGCTTGATTTCAAAATCAAACTCACATAAAAACTCTAGCCATTTTGCTTTCCTAGCATTCAGAGTAGGCTGATCAAATAGATACTTCAGTCCACAGTGATCTGTTCTGAGCTCAAATATTCTACCCATCAAGTAATGTCTCCACATCTTGAGAGCATGTACTGTGGCTGGAAGCTCTAGATCATGAGTGGCATAGTTCTTCTCATGTTCCTTCAGCTTCCTTGACTCATAACATATCACATGGTTTTCTTGCATGAGGACTCCTCCAAGCCCTTGTCCACATGCATCGGTACACACCACAAAATACTTTTTTGGATCTGCAACTTTCAATACTGGTGCACTGGTGAGAAGATCCTTCAACCTCTAGAAACTTTCTTCACACCTTGATGTCCATTCGAACTTCATCCCTTTCTTTTGCAAAGAAGTGATAGCATGTGCAACTTTGGAAAATCCCTCAATGAATCTCCTGTAGTATCCTGCAAGTCCCATAAAAGATCTTACATCTGTCACATTTCTTGGAGTAGGCCAATTCATAATGGCTTCAATCTTTTCAGGGTCAACAGATATACCCTCTTCTGAGATAATGTGTCCCAAATACCGAATTCTATCTCTATAGAAGTCACACTTGCTCAGTTTTGCATACAACTGATGCTCCCTGAGAAAATTCAATGTCAATCTCAAATGATCTTCATGGTCTTTCTCATTCTTAGAATAAACAAGAATGTCATCAAGGAAAACAAGAACAAACTTGTCCAAATACTTGCTGAAGACACTATTCATAAGGCACATAAATGTAGCTGGTGCATTTGTGAGACCAAATGGTACCACTACAAACTCATAATGCCCATACATTGTCCTGAAGGTTGTCTTATGAATGTCTTCATCCTTGATTCTCACCTGATGGCAACCAGGCCTCAATTCAATCTTGGAAAATACCTTTTCTCCTCTCATTTGATCAAAGAGGTCATCAATCCTAGGAAAAGGATACTTATTCTTCAAAATAACCTTGTTCAATTTTTGTAATCCATACATAACCCGAGTGTACCATCTTTCTTCTTTACAAATAGAACCGGTGCTCCCCAAGGGGACAGAATTGGCCGGATGTATTTCTTTTCCAACAACTCTTGCAGTTGCATTTTCAACTCTAGCATCTCCGGTGTACTCATCCTGTAGGGTGCCTTGGACACTGGTGCTACTCTTGGCACAAGTTCAATAGTGAAATCAATGTCCCTCTTTGGAGGAATCCCTGGAATCTCATCAGGAAATACATCCCTGAATTCCTGTAACACCTGATAGTCCTCCAACCTCGGGATTTCATCTCCTGATGCCTCCAAAATATGAGCTGCATACAACTGGAAACCCTTCCTACAGAACTTCTTTAACTGCATTGCTAAAACCTGCCGTACTGAAATCACCTTTGGAATACCTTTCACAACTACTGGGTTTCCTTCTTCATTCATGCATTCGAAAGTCTTATTGTAGCAGTCAAGCTTTACCTTGTGAGCTTCTAACCAATCCATTCCAATGAGAACATCATAGGAACCAAGCGGTAGAACATTCATATCTACACAAGTGACCAATCCATTCATGACCAATGGACATTTCTTTACCACTTCACTGACCTTCCTCTTAGTTCCAGTGGCTAGCTGAACTAACCAAGACTTCCTATGCTTTATTTTCTTAAAAGCACAAATCTCCACTATTCTAGGGGTAATGTAACTGTGCATAGAACTGGGGTCAATCAAAATAGAAACAGATTGCTCAACAATCTTACCTGCTACTTCTACCACAGTTGACTGGTGATCTGGCTGGCGGTCCTCCAGTGCTGCATAAATCCTAGGGACTTCCCTTTCTACTTGACCCACTATTTCTACTTCCTGAATGTTATAATCCGGTCTTGCACTCTCATTCTCGAGTGGACAATTCCTACGCATGTGGGGTCCTCCACATTTCCAACATTGGAGTGGCCCTCTAGTCTGTTGTGGATCCTTAGGATTTTTTCCTGTCATTCTGACTGGCTTACTCACAGCTTGAGATGGCTTCTTCTATTGATTTCTGAAGTTAGAAGGTTTGAAACCTTTCTTTTTTTGGTCAAACTTCTCATTCTTTTTGTCCTTCCATGCCTTATGGTAATCCGACTTATCTTTGCTTTGCTCATAACAATACTTAGCCTTCCTTATTACTTCTTCAAGAGTTCTAGGTTCATAAAACTCGATTCTATCTTTGTAAGACTGAGGTAATCCACTCAGAAAACGCTGGACCTTTACTTTTTCATCTCTGATGTACCGGACATACCTCAACAACTCCAAAAATTTATTTGCATATTCTTCCATGGTTTGCTGTCACAATCTCAGCTCATGGAACTCCTTAATCTTGTCATCATAATACCTGTCGTCATTTCTATTACAGACATTTTCTCCCATGGCATCTTTTTCTTGCTCATAAGAATCCCAAGCATCATACCCATGATGGGTTCTCATACTGAACCACCACTTACTTGTCAAACTGCCCTACTTGGAATACTTCCCTTGAAGGTGACTATGATTCTGCAAACATGTTAATAACACAAATTTTAGATACATAACATTGATATAAATCATAATCACTTACCTTCTCCTGGAATAACAACAATTTCCCAAATACTAGATTTTCTTCATTTTAGCCCCGAAAATCTATTGAAAAACTGCTGAAATTTCCATTAAAAAACAGTCGAAATCTGCGGGAAAATCCCACTTGAAAAACTCAAAGTTTCCCTCCAGAATCAGCTCTCATTTCATCTATCAATCCAACGTTTCGGTAGTCCAAACCACTAACTTCTCCATTGTCCATTGGTAATCGGAACAACTAGCTTCTTCTGTTGTTCGTCGGAAATCGGAACAACTAACTTCTATTGTGTCGGCAATCGGATCTTCTAACCCTTCAGAAAGATAGTCCATTGGACAGCCACAACAGTGGACGTTCAATCCACTAAATTCATCTGACGTAGCCCATCGGCTGTCGAAAGCTCTATCCACTAATCATCGCCAATGGCTGATGATTCCTGGACTTAGAAATTTTTTCAAAACTTTCCCTTTTGTCTTCCTTTTCGTCGCTTGATCGGCTCTATTTTCTTCTTCGCGTCGGCGAATTAATTTCCTCAGTAGCCGCAATGGTGGCCCAACATCCTCGATATTCTCCCAATTGGTGGCCAAATCTACTATGGCACACTCTAATCGGCGTTGGAAGTCACTTCTCGTCAGAAGACTTAGTGCTTTCAGCTTCCAAAACGGCGGCACGCAAAACACCATATTCTTCCGGTGGCAGTCTTTCCTCATCGGCAGGCTAGTGCTTTTGGCTTCTGAAATGGCGACGCACAAACCACTTTCTTCTTCTGATTGGTGAACTGATTTTGACTGGCATCAGTAGTTGGAACTTTTCCCTGTTGGAAGACTTAGTGCTTTAGACTTCCGCAACGGCGGGCACACGAGCACTATCTTCTTTCGATGGCCGATATTTTTGTTACTTTAGAAAAATTTTAAAAATTCTTTATGACGTTGGCTATCGGAGCCCTTACCCGTCGGACACGTAGTTGTTTAGCCATCAGCAACGGCGGATGCTCTATCAGCTATTTTCTTTCAACGGACATCGAATCACTTAGAAAAATTTCCGCGATTTTCTTTTCAATGGTCCTCCGTCAGGTATGATTTCGCCTAACTCTTCCACTACATCGGAAGTCTTTACCACTAACTCTTCCGATGATCCGATAGTTCAACTCTTCCACTACATCAGAAGTCATTACCACTAACTCTTCCACTACATCAGAAGTCATTACCACTAACTCTTCCAATGATCCGATAGTTCAAACATCGGGCATGATTCCGCCTAGATCTTCCGCTACGTCGGAAGTCTTTCCCGCTAACTTTTCCGCTACAGCGAAAGTATTTACCACTAAGTGTTCCGAATGTTCAACACTTAGACAAGGTTTTTTGAATTTTCCAGTCATCAAATTTTGATCTCTACTGGCAAGAAAGAAGTTCTGCTTCTATCACTGCCTCTACATGGTCCATTCAGGCCCATGCTGCAACCTGGCTCTGATACCACGCTGTCACGTCCCCATCCCTCAAACCAGTGAAGGAGACGTGACCCATGGCATTAACCACCCGGCTGGCAGCCCCATGAACATGTGAATTTATAAAATTGGTGAAACAGAATGCTTAAACAAATGCTTTGACTAGAACATGCACACATGAACATTTATCATGCATAGATGTAATTGTTTATCAGACACAGTGCAAACATCACACATTCATACAAGCAGTCATTCAACATGTCCATCACATTCATTAACAAAAAATATGGTTGCAGAAGTAAAAATGGACAAGATCACTTATCTTATCAAGAACTCGATCTGCAACCAGCTACGTCGCTGCAACGTTCCACCCAACCATAAACCAGCGTGCTCCTTAATCTCTCAGTAGCGCTACCACCCCAGAGCTGGGTATGATTCTCCAAGGAATAAGGAAACAAGCAGGCTTACACATAGCCAAGGATACACAAAACACAACTAAGACAACACAGTTGGGTTTATCAGGCCATCAAGGAGTTGGTAAAGGCTAAATGCTAAGCTGGTGAGCTCATTGCAAAGCCAAGAACACCTCCACCAGAACTAGCCTGGCTTCTAAAACACCCACACACACCAAACACAAGGAATCGGTCCCTTCTCTGCTACATAGTCCCTCAGGCCCTGCATTTGCTTCCAGTGCTATTCAGGGGTTGTGGAGAAGAAAGCCATCCCTCTAGCTCTATCTTTGTGGTTTCCAACACGCCAGGTTTTTCAAGAAAACCAAGCCCCCATCCCTGCTCCCAAAACAGTCCGAAGACCAACCATTGCACACCTGCAAGTAAATCAGCTATCACAACTTAAACAGGGAAAACGACTCCCAAGCAATTACATAGTCCCAAACGTATCAGTGAACATGGGGAAAACAACAGTCCCAACACATAATCAGTGAGCATAGCTCACAACATGGGAAAATGGATTCAAACGGTCTGTGCATGAGGAAAACTTGCACCAGACCCCCAAAGCATAACAACAAACACATTTCACGAATTGTGCATGAATAACAACAATGCAGAACCCACAATCAGCTCATGAGGGAAGGATACGATCACATCATCCACCAATCCACAGAGGAAAACTGCGTGGGTAAAAACTATGAAGATCCTGTGCATGAGAATAAGGAACTGATAATGGTCCCTGCGTGAGGCTAACAGCTTCTCCCCTCTGCACGTGGATGAACAGACTGTGAGGAAGGAACAAACTATGGAGGTAACGCGCAGCGGAGAGAATGAGTGAGCCTGCGTGAGTGTTGGTGGTGGTTTCTTTGCCATTGTGAAGTCAACTGTGGGTGGAGTGTGCGTGTGGGCAAGGACTGACAATCCTACCACACTCCCCACTCAGCCATAGCAGCCTCAACTAGCCAGCAGCAGTTTTTTTTAATGGAGATGGTTGGTAAGACAAGGTGGTGACACATGGGTATGTGTTACAAGAGAGAGAGAAGGTGGGGGGGGGGAGCGGTGAAGGTGTAGCAATGGAGAGAGTGATAGAGGATGAGTGGGAAAAAATGTCGGGAGGGAAAGTTAGTAAGATATGGGAATGGAAGGTGGGAGAAAGGCAATATGTCTTTGTGTGAGAGAGAGGGGTATGGTGGGGAGGTAAAGAAAGGTATTGAGGTACGGAGGGAGGGAGGGAGCGAGAGATATTGGAAGAGAGTTAGGGAAAGAGAAAAGAATGGAGGAACAAAAAAAAAAAAGAGATACAGTGCAAAGGGCCATAAAGGGAGGGATGGAGGAAAAGGAAGTGATTGGTATATGGTGAGTGAGTGGGGTGAAGAGATATAGATGGAGAAAAACTAAGGGATAGATATGAGAGAGGGGGGAGGAAGAGAGAGAAATACAACAAAGAGAAGAATGCACACACAAGGGAAGAGAACATAAGTGATGGATGGAAGAGAGATAGTGAAGGAGGGAGAAATGAAGAGAGAGAGAGAGAGAGAGAGAGAGAGAGAGAGAGAGATTGGAGTGAGGCAAAGAGAGGGACATAGAGAGATATAGGGAAAGGGAGATAGAGGGAGTGATGGGGGATGGTGAGAGAGGGGGTTGGAGGATAAAAAATATGGGTTGTTGAGGGAGGGAGGGTGAGAAATAGAGTGAGAAGGATAATGTGGGGTGGGAGTGAGAGTGAGGAATGGAAGGAAAGGGATGAGGAAGGAAGGGAGGGATGAAGAGTGTGGGAGGTAAAGAGACACTAATATAGAATGAGAGATAAGTGACCAAGAGACCATAACGTTTGGTTACCATAATATTTTCAGTGGTTAAATGATCAAACTTGAGCAATTTTAAGTGATCCAACTAAAAATGACCAAGATAAATGACCAATTTAGTCATGGGATAAAAAATATGAGTATATAACAAGTAATTAAACTCAAAATGACTGCATAATAATAATATTAACAATATGAATTGGTAATTTATTTAGTTATTTTTAGTTGTTTCACTCTAAATATGGAAAATTAGAATTTTGACGATGAATTTGTACATTCTACTAAATTTTCACACTGGAGATGGAACTAGAGACCATCTAGAAGGGGATCTCTAAATCCATATGCAGTGTGAAATTTTAGTAAATTGTAACATTGTAGATGGATTCAAAGACATGAGTGATCATTTAATTTTTTCCACTCAATGAAAATGGTTGAAAATTGTAAATTTGACAATGAATTTGATCAATTTACTAAATATAACACTATAAAGGGATGAACGTATACCACATAGATTTTAACATTGCAGATGGGTTCAAATCCATCTATAGTGTTAATTTATGGGGTCTCTCAATCCATCTGCAGTGTTAAAATTTGGTAAATTGTAACATTGTAGATGGATTCAAAGACACGCGTAATCATGTAAATTGTGATAGTCGATGAAAAATATGGAAAATTCTAGTTTTGAGAATGAATTTAAAAAATTTACCAAATTTTAATGTTATGGATGGGTTGAGGGACTCCCTAATCTTGATTCCAAAAGATAACGATGCACTAATCAAAATACTAAACCACTATCTACACATGATTTTGTGTACAAGTTGGTTATGGGATTGATTGTATGGTATAAACTCCATATATGCTTCTACAATTTGGTGTGATGGTAGAATAATTTCATCTTTATAACATATCCAAAATTTAGCTCATGATTCCAATGTACAAGATAACATTTATCAAGACACTAGATCATTGTTTGTGCATAAAAAATATAAAAACTTCAAATCAATTTGGAAATATTTCTAGGTGATGCAAGATTTCCAAAATATTATGGATGATCAAATATCAACATACATTAGATCTAGCAATGCTGTTGTTTGCCCAATAAGAGTATTATTTCTATCCTTTTTTGGGGGGGAAAAAAATCAATACAACACAAGGACCTAAGGAGAAGAGAGTAGTTTCACTAGTCATATAGATACACCTTATTAGAATGGTATTATAGCTAACTAAAAAGGTAGATATATTGAAAATATACACAACCATAATCACATATTTTTGGGGGGTTTATTGTTTAGGTGCATGAAGTCTATATATTCCCCTACAATAACATGGTTATTCCTTGTTTTAATTATAGTATGGTGCACTGAGTATATTCCCCTTAAGTAAGAAAACATAAAGAGAAGAGTGGGCCTTCGGAAAGAGTGAAAGTGAGGAGAGACTTAAAAATGCACTCCAAAAATATTCTAGAAATTCTTGCATTGTAGGATTAATAACTATGAGCATTTAACCACTCAAAAATCCTCTACACACACAACAATAAACAAATACCCTAGTCTTCCATTCACAAACAACAAAAAACCCTCTTGTAATCTAAGAAACATGTCTCAAACTTTGTGTACTATGCATCAAATGACTATAAATCCAATGGAGATCATTGCTAATATGAAAAGATAAACAATATTCATAGCATAATCTCAACAATAACAAATAGAAATTAGATTCATGAAAGGGGGATCCAGACATTCGATTAACTAAAATAATATTATAAAAGGGAGTTTTATACCCATGGAGAGGTGGCTCTCCATGGCCATTGCTTCCAAACTCTTCTCTTTTAACGGAACCTCCAAGTCATTGGCCTCGTATGAGTAAATTTCACTCCTTGAAGTGATGTTACAAAGAGGTATAATCACTCTCATAGTGAACCAATGACATGCCAATACATTATCCGATGAGAAAAATTTAATCCCCAAGATTACCTAGAGGCCTTTCGATTGAAGTTAGGTAGAACATAGTTTGATTATACTTCCTCTACATATATATTTGATTGATTCTATTTTCAAAATCAAAGAGAAACATGAACCAACAATTATGACCACTCCGATACAAATGGAGGTATGAGTTGCATGGTGAAATGAACTTAATCCTTTGATACTAGAGATAGAAAGATTGATTTTTCCTTTCAATAAAAAAATGAGAGTTATGGAATTAATTGTTGATGTGTTTGTAACTTTGGAATGTATTCATCTATGTATCTTATGTCTTGTAACCCAATGTTTATTCTGGGATTTGTCTATTATGTAATTTAGTCATGTTGTCATGCCCCGATGTTCCAATCGGGAGGATATATTATGTAAACAAGTCATGTCAACTCATAGTGGGTAACCCTTCGATTGTCTAAGGGTTAAAGTCCCTGCAGTTCCAGGGCACTAGGGTTATTAGACTCTTCTGGTAGAGGTTGGCCCTAGTAGGGTTTTAGTCATGCCGGGATTAGTATATATAGAGAACTGGAGTCTCTATTTATCACACAACTCACACACACTCAAGTGTAGCACATAGTTGAGGAAGGAGAAGACACTAGGGCTAGACAAGAAGAAGAACAATACTATCGAGATATCACTTACTGTTTTAGGATTTTCTATTTTGGTGTTGATTCTATCTCTGAGGAAGTTGCGGGGTTTTCTTCTTTATGGTCTCCCCGAGGAAAAACACTGTGTTCATTGTCTCTTGTGTTTGATTGTTGTTCTTGTTATTCTCTCTGTTAAAGATCCTAATAATGCTAGCTTAATGTTGAAAAACTAACATGGTATCAGGGCTAACCTGAGAAGAAGACACTATGCAGCTGTAGGAACTCGGGCTTCCTATTTTGTGGATCTTCCTCAATAGATTTTCAGAAAAAGGAAGGTGAAATAACTCTCCTCATTAGGGCGCATCTTTCTATCAAAGCATAATCCAATTTTGAGGTTTTTCAGTTTTGGACTCAACACTGCTGCTGGAAATTAGGGATTTTCATAGAAGAGGAATTTTTCAGTGAGCCCATTCCTGGATTGATCTCCTCCCCAAAATCGAAGTTAGGGACAAATTTCAAGGAATTTGGGTGGACAGAACTTCAGAAAAGCAAAACCATAATTTGCTCCTAATCTAGTATTGTAGGATTTCAACTCAAGTTTTAGACCCGACATCTTGAACCTGGTAAGATCTAAAATATTTTGTATTTTGCTGGGGCTCAGACCCTAAAGGTCCTTAGTTTTGGTAACTCCACGGTTTTTGAGGAAGTGTAAGCGGAGTTACAACCTAAAATAGTCTTAGGGGTGTCGCGGGTGGGTCGAACCCCCTTTTTGTAATTAACCCTTGGGTTAAAGCCAGGGTTAGGGTTTTTGGGCGCCCATGATGTAAATCCACGGTTTTGTAACAGTGCTCTATATAAATAGGCACTTATGTAAAGAAGTAGGGTTAGGTCTTGAATGATTATCTTATAAAGCTAATGTAATGCGAAGATAAGAGATTGTATAAGGGTTTTTGTAAGAAGGTTGAGTCCCAGCTGTGTGCGTGGACGACCTCTGCAGCTGTGTGCATAGAGGCCTGATGCTGTGTGCGCAGATTTGAGGACTAAAAGGATCTGCAGCTAAGTGCACAGATCAGAACTATCGTTTTAGTTGTAAAGAGTTAAATAAAGCGTAGTTCTGTGGATGTAACCCCTACACTGGGGGTGAACCATGTGACATATGGTGTTGTGGTTCATTTGTGTTGATTTGTTATTATATTTTATGCACTGTTAAGTAAAAAACTGATAAAGTAAGATTGTTGTTAATAACTAGCTTCGCTGTGAATTCCCAGATAAGGGTTGTGCAAGTAACTGTTTGTTTATCTAATCGCGAAGCTGCATAATTGATAATACAAGCATTGTGTTACGTAATTATTAATTACTTAAATACTAAAGGTACAGTAAGATTCTCTCTTCTGCTTGTAGAAACCTGATTCTGTGGCACCCCATAGCTGTTTCGGGTGAGACTGTAGCCTGTTCGCAGGCTGCTGCCGAAAGGGCCAACACTGTGGGTCTTTTGTTGGTGCGAAGTTAAAGGTGAAACCTAGGTCTACCCAGTTATCCCAACATATTTCCATTTGAGGTTCTCATTTAATATCTCTCATCATACCAAGCTTGATGAAAATCTTGAGGGAGCTGATAACTTCCAAGCCTGGAAGTATAGGATCTCCCTGGTCCTCGAAGAGAATGAATTAGACCCCTACATTCATGAGGAGGTTCTAGTTCCAGAGGGATATGAGGCGAAGGCATTACATAAGAAGAATATGGTTATGGAAAAGAGGATCATTTCTGATTCTATCAAGGATCACCTTATCCCACAGGTGTCCTCTCTCAAGACACCTAAAGCTATGTTTGATGCCCCAACCAAATTGTTTGAAGGGAAGAACGTAAACAAAAAGATGACTCTAAGAAATCAACTGAAAAATGTGAATATCCAGAATGTAGGGACTATCCAGACTTACTTCACAAGGGTTTCTCAGATCAAGGAACAATTGGAAGCAGTAGATGAAGAAGTGGAGAATGCAAAAATTGTGATGACCACCTTGAATGGTCTCCCTAGGACATGGGACTCTTTCATTCAAGGGATCTGTGCTAGAAAGATGTTAGTTAATTTCTACATACTGTGGGAAGAATGTTCTCAAGAAGAAGCCTGGATAGCAGCTCGAGTAGAGAAGATGGTAAGTGAACATCAAGCTCTCACACTACAATCCAAGAATTCCAGATCCAGCCATAACAGAAGTAAGTACTCTCATCACAGGAATAACTCTAGAAAGCCTAGAGATAGGTCTAAATACATTTGCTATACATGTGATGAAAAAGGACACTTTTCTAGAGATTGTCCTAAGAACAAAAGTAGCTCTCACAAGAAGAAGGGAAGCAAGAAAATACATCATGTTCATGTTGTAGAGGATGATGAACCATCCAAGATGAGATCCAGATATGAAAGTGAAGATTCTTCAAGCGAGGATGAATATGTTCTGATCTCCGCTCTCACAAGTAACGTTACTCATGAAAGTGATGATTGGCTTATAGATAGTGGGGCTTCCAAACATATGACTAGATTCAAGGAATCCTTTGTGAAACTCTCAGAACATAAATCACCTCACAAGGTGAAGCTAGGAGATGACTACAAATATCCAATAAAAGGTAGTGGGGAATCCTCCTACAAATTAGACTCTGGAAAGTCTCTAACAATGAAAGAAGTATTGTGTTTTCCAGGACTCAAGAAGAACCTTCTCTCCATATCAGCATTGGATGCAAAAGAAATGAGGGTTGCATTCATATATGGTCAAGTCATCATGTGGCCAAAAGGAAAGACTATTGATGATGCAATAGTGATTGGTGAATAAGGAGTAGTTTGTTACAAATTGAAGGGCCATCCAAAACAAGCTTTGGTCCATGACACAGTAGAGCCAAGTGAACTTTGGCATAGAAGGCTTGCACATGTGCATTACAAAGCACTACCTCTTGCAAGAAAAGTTGTTGAAGGTCTTCAAGAAATGCAAGCAAAACATGATGGGGTCTGCAAAGGATGTGTGAAAGGAAAGAACACAAAGAAGACATTTCCAAGTAGCAAAAGCAAAGCAAAAGGAATCTTGGAAATAATCCACTCTGATGCATGCGGTCCTATGTCATCAAGCTCACTAAGCGGGTATGCTTATTACGTTTCTTTTATTGATGATTTTTCTAGGAATACATGGGTTTACTTCATGAAGAACAAATATGAAGTATTCAACAAATTCAAGGAATTCAAATCTTTGATCGAGAACCATACTGAAAAGAAGATCAAGAATTTTCAATCAGATAATGGCAGAGAATTCACTTCAAATGAATTCAAAGAGCTATGTCAAGAATCAGGGATTAAGAGGGAGTTGTCTACTCCTTATAATACACAACATAATGGGATTGTAGAACGGAATAACAGAACTATAATGGAAGCTGCAAAAGCAATGCTTCATGATCAAGATCTTCCTATGCATCTTTGGGAGGAAACTACTAGAACAACGGTGTATGTACAGAACCATACTCCACACAATAGAGTACTCAAGAACAAGACTCCTAAAGAAGTCTTTTCCAGCAAGAAACCAGAAGTCAGCCATCTCAAAATATTCGGTTGCCCTGTATACATACACATTCCAAAAGAGAAGAGAACAAAATTAGATCCTTCAGGAAAGAAAGGTATATTTGTGGGATACTCTAAAATCTCGAAGGCTTACAGAATCTATTTCCCAGGATACAAGAATATTGACATTAGCAGGGATGTGACATTTGATGAAGACACGGCTTACAACAAATCCAGAAAGAGACCGGCTGAAGAACCTAAAGAAGTAGAAGCACCCAGAATTCATGACACAACCATGAACAAATAAATTCAAGAAGAAGATCGAGAATTTGAAGAACCACAAAGACCTGTAGATCCACCTCTAGAGAAGAATCCTCATAAGACGAAACCTTCTTGGGTACGAGAACTTATCCAAGGTGCAGAAAGATATGGAGCTCCAGAAGAGAATCACAGAGAAAGAAAGAGAACCAAATCCTGTTCCGGGTATGTAGCTTTACTATGTGATTTCATTGATAAAGAACCTTCCAGTTTTGAAGAAGCGACAGAATGGAAAGAAGGGAAGGATTCTATGATCGAAGAGTATCAGTCGATCATGAATAATGATGTTTGGGATGTTGTCCCAATACCAAAAGGAAAAGTCGGTAGTAACTTCCAAATGGATCTACAAGATCAAGCATGCTGCAGCCGGTAGCATTGAAAAATATGAGGCAAGATTTGTGGCTCGAGGTTTCTCTCAGAAAGAAGGAATTGATTGTGAAGAAAACTTTGCACCTGTAGCCAGATACACTTACATCAGTTCAGTATTTGCTCTAGCTGCAGTGATGAAATGGAAGATACACCAGATGGATTTCAAGACTGCTTTCTTGAATGGTGTAGTGGAAGGGGAAGTGTATGTGGAGCAGCCACTCGGTTTTGAGACACATGATAGGGAGTCTCATGTATGCATATTGAATAAAGCCCTGTATGGTTTGAATTAGGCACCCAATACATGGTACGATAGAATTGACAGCTTTCTATCTAGTTTCGGCTTTACCAAGAGTAAAACAGATTCCAACCTTTACTATAAAGTTGAAGATGGCAACCCAGTGATGCTTCTACTATATTTAGATGATCTATTTGTGACAAGTATGGATGGGTTGATTGCTGATACGAAGAGAAAGCATACTTCCAAGTTCAAGATGAAGGACTTGGATATGATGCATTATTTTCTAGGTATGGAGGTGTTGCAGAGTGTGGATGGAATCTTCCTTGGACAAGGGAAGTATGCAGTAGAGATCTTCAAGAGGTTTGGGATGATGGACTGCAAAGCCATCGCCACACCGATGGAATCGAACTTGAAGCTATTGAGTGATGATTCATTAGATTCAATTGATGCTATGATGTATCGTCGGATGATTGGGTCATTGATGTACCTGATGAACACGAGACCAGACATTTTCTTTGCTGTGAACACCTTGAGCCAGTTATTGACAAGTCGAAGAAATGTTCACTTGATTGCTGCAAAGCATATTCTGAGGTACCTGAGGGGTACAGTTGATTATGGGCTCATGTATGAGTCAAATTAGAAGATTAACCTAGAGGGTTATGTTGATTCAGATTGGGCAGTGCCATCGATAGGAAGAGCACTTCAGGATGTTGCTTCAGTATAGGATCAGGTGTGATCTCTTGGCTTAGCAAGAAGCAATCCTGTGTGGCACTAAGTACAGCTGAAGCAGAGTATGTCAAATCTTGTTCATCTAGTTGTGAGTCAGCATGGCTGTGAAAGCTATTGTTTGATATATTTGATCTCCAGTTGGATGCTACTTGTATACATTGTGACAACCAGAGTTGCGTGAATTTGTCAGAGAATCCAGTGTTCCATGACAAGTTGAAGCATATCGAGATCAAGTATCACTATATCAGGGATATGGTGTAGAGGGGAGCAGTGAAGCTTCAGTATGTTGCGAGGGAGGAACAGATAGCTAATGTATTGATGAAGCCATTGGCTAGGCTGAAGTTTGAGTACTTCAGGGAGAAGCTTGGTTTTCTCCAGATCGAGGTTTCCTCCAAGAGAAAGTGATGAGATCCATAGCCATTCTGACATGGTGAGAGGATTGGTTCCCTCCATGGTTAGAAGTAAGGGCTGAGCCATTCTGTCATGGTGAGAGGATTATCTCCTTCCATGTCAGATATGAGTGCTGGCCATTCTATCGAGTAGGATAGATGTAAGGGAAACTACCATTCTGGGAATGGAGGCACCTAGTCAGTTTCCAGGAAAACTCAGTCTACGACTAAGAAGCCATTCTAATGTGATAGAGGGATGTGTTCCCACTTGATCAGATGTAAGGGCTTAACCATTTTGTCATGGCTAAAAGATTAGGTTCCTCCCATGTCAGATGTGAGTGTTGGACATTCTGACAAGTAGGTCAGATGTAAGGGCAACTACCATTCTAGGAATGGAGGTGCTTAGTCAGTTACTGGGTAGCTTAGTCTAGGACTAGGGGCCATTCTAATCTGATGGTAGGATTAGTTCCTCCATGATCAGATGTGAGGGCATGCCCTTTCAGATGCAATGCTTCGTGCATGGTCAGATTGTAAGTGCAAGGCCCTTTCTGATGCGGTGCTTCATGCATGGTCAGATTGTAAGTGCTGAGCCCTTTCTGATGTGGTGCTTCATGCATGGTCAGATGGTAAGTGTTGAGCCATTTCCGATGTGGTGCTTTGTGCATGGTCAGATTGTAAGTGTTGAGCCCTTTCGATGCAGTGCTTTCGAGCATGGTCGATTGTAAGTGCCATTCCTTTCTGATAGGATGAGGTCAGATGTAAGTGCAAAGCCTTTTCGATGCAATGTGCTTGCACATGGTGGGATATAAGTGCTGAGCCTTTCTGAGAAGATGAGGTCAGATGTGAGTACTGGGCCTTTCTAATAGGATGAGGTTAGATGTGAGTGTTGGGCATGCCTTTCTGACAAGATGAGGTCAGATGTAAGAGCTGGGTAGGCCATTCTGACTTAAGTTTCAGATATAAGCGATGATGAATACCTACATGAAGGGTAGGCCTACAGGATTGACTCTATAGAACTTCCTGTGACGAGAAGAATTGAGATAGCACCATTATGAGATAGCATATGATTATGATCCAGACTTGATGATGATCTAGATCAAGTGATCCAGATGAGATGATCCAGACTTAATGACGATCCAAATCAAGTGACGATCCAGTTGTGATGATGATGATCCAGATCAAGTGATCCAGATGAGATGATCCAAACTTGATGATGAGCCAGTAGTCATGATGATGCAGATCCCGTGATAAAGAAGAAGAATATGACTTGAAGACTCGAAGAAAAAGAAGACTTGAATAATAATATGACTTAAAGACTCAAAGATGAAGAATACTTGAAGACTAAGAAGACTTAAAGATAACGAGATGATCCAGTTGATGCAGAGAAGAACTTCCAGTGCTAAAAATCTTGTCGAAAGAATACCTTCCTAGTTAAGAGGGAGTGTTGATATATTTGTAACTTCGAAATGTATTCATCTATGTATCTTATGTCTTGTAACCCGATGTTTATTCCGAGATGTATCTATTCTATAATTGAGTCATTTTGTCATGCCCCAATGTTCTGATCAGGAGGGTCTATTATGTAAACAAGTCATGTCAAATCATAGTGGGTAGGATTAAAGTCCCCACAGTTCTGGGTCACTAGGGTTATTAGACTCTCCTAGTAGAGGTCATCCCTAGTAGGGTTTTAGTCATGCCAGGATTAGTATAAATAGAGAATTGGAGTCTCTATTTATCACACAACTCACACACACTCAAGTGTATCCCATAGTTGAGGAAGGAGAAGACACTGGGGCTAGACAAGAAAAATATTACTTCTATCGGAATATCACTTACTATTTTGGTGTTGATTCTATCTTTGAGGAAGTTGCAGGGTTTTCTCCTTTATGGATTCCCCGAGGAAAAACATTGTGTTCATTGTCTCTTGTGTTTGATTGTTGTGCTTGTTATTCTCTCAGTTAAAGATCCTAATAATGCTAGCTTAATGTTGAAAAANAATTAGTGTAACAAACATAAAAAAAAAATACAAAATATTTTTTTTCCTTCCATATTCTTGCAAATTCCGTACAATTTTCTTTTTGTACTTCTTAGAACAAGTTCTAACTACATGCCTATGCAAGTGCATCTTGCATAGGGGTTTGAAACTGTAGGTTTCTTCCCTTAGGACTGGAAAGGTTCCTTATTCTCCCTCAACTATCCAATTGGTTTAGTAGGTAGGTTTACTCTTAGCTCTTAGTTATCCTTGAAATGGATGTTCTTTAATTCTATACGATTGACATCATTCCATTTAGCTCTCCCGTTAAATATCTTAGCCATGATTTTGAATATAGAATTGATTTAGGACTTAGAACATTACTATAAATATTCAGTTTTTAAAAAGGTGATTGTAGTTAAACCACTCAAGCACTATAGGGGCCATTTCATGATGAAAATCTAACACATATAGAATGCATGATTGTTTACTTTATGGATTATAGCATCTATTACCATGAATTTTCTCCCATGGCCTAGTGCTTGAGGGGGCACATAGTAACCCATGGGTTAAATTATTTATGGAAGTTGCGTGTAAATCTTGGTGGGATGATTATTTGAAGTGGATATTACTTTATTAGATTCCCAACCCAAGGTTGAATGCTTAGGCAAAAAAAAAACACCCAAATTTTATCCATAGCCAAATTGTTGTGACCAGTAACAAGCCTCTTCCATAGTTGGAGGGAACCAAAAAATCCCATGTTCAACGTGGCCATTTGGAAAGACAAGATCTGTTGGATCAAGTCAACTAAACTTTCAATACAGGAGTTCTTAATTTTAGTGTTTAGTTTTCTAGAACACTTCCATTGTTTCAATATGACACCCGATGAGGGTTTTGTTGTCTAAATCTAGTCTGGTTGACTCAGAGGTCAATCTCCCGCTAGTCTAGGAAACCATTTATGGTGGATAACTGGTAGAGTGCTTGCGATGCCTTATATATCCCCAAACTCTGGTATTAGGGTTAATGAGGTAAAACGTAAAAACCGTCTGCCCAACTTCTCCTTTAAATATGACCTAGTATGATTTTTTCCCATTTTAACGTAGTATCAAGTTGTTTTTTTTTAAGTTTTATTTAAAGGTGTTCTATTGTTCACAAAATTATGGTTATAGGAAAGCCACAATCAGATCTTTATTACAGTCCTGGTAAACCAAGAAAATTCCTTGTTGGTATTGAATCCTTATTTAGCACCTTCAAATACTACAAATTTGTTTTTCTTGGCATTATGAGAACGCTATTTATGTTATCGTCACTCGTGGGTTTCATTCTTTTCAATGAGGAGTGAGCAGCTTCTTGGAAATTTATGTGATTGGAACTATTCTAGTATGTTCCATTATTACTATCTCCCTCATACTCACAATGTGATTTTCAAATTACCAGCCATGAGAATCTTCTCAATTAGTTTTCTTCGTTGTTTTCTTTGGTTACAAGCCATCTCATCACCATGGGGAAACTGGCTCATCGAAAAGGTCCAATACCCATCCTCTAGGTACAAATTCCATGGCTTAGCCATATATTAACCTTATCAGAACATTGGATGATATAGGTGACCTACTAACCATATATTACTATATAATTTCATTCAACCTACAGCCCATGTGGCCTGGGGATTGGGTGTTTCTAGTCTTTGCCCATAAATATTGTAATTCTAGGCAGTTTATGGTAATTCCAATGACATGAATGAACCTTGGATATTGGTGGCGGTAATATATTAATGTAAATTATAACAAGAAAGAGAACTATCGGCCTCTGGCTCTGCAGAAATCACGAGCTAAGGTTTACGGGTCCTAGTTTTTCTGCAGGAGGGATTTTAGCAGGCCCCCCCTCCGCCTCCCTTCAATCGATCCTCCAGATCCTGATCTCTCAAGCTATGAAGATATATTTTGGAACATTTTTTCCTCCATTACCCCCCCCTCATCCAATGCCCCTCCTTCATCTCATTTTGTTAAGCGTTCTAAAATTCCTGAGGTAAAACTCTCTTCAGTAGCTTCAAAGAAGAAAGCTGTCACTCTCTCATAGAAAGGCCTCATAGGTTTGTTCATAGGACTTTGGTTGTCCCCTAGATCGGTTTAAATATGGCTCAATAATAATTGGAGAACCCTCATTCAAGGAGAGGTCCAACAAATCTTCTACGGGAAAGGCTATTTTTCTTTCATCTTTGAGAAGAAAGAGGATCGGGACCTCATTTTCATAAATGGGCCCTATTTTATGGGTCCA
Organism: Pseudotsuga menziesii; assembly: GCA_001517045.1. Taxonomy (NCBI): domain Eukaryota; kingdom Viridiplantae; phylum Streptophyta; class Pinopsida; order Pinales; family Pinaceae; genus Pseudotsuga; species Pseudotsuga menziesii. The sequence continues at coordinate 738,680 of LPNX010380965.1, forward strand.
AGAGGAATGTATCTTAACAAATGGGATCTATCCTTTGACCCTGAAAATATATCCCTAATTCAGTTCTATTATTGGTTAAACTTCCCCACCTCCCCCTTCATTGCTAGAATGACGAGGAGTTTTGGGCAATAGGTAATACCTTGGGAAAATATGTGGACAAATTAGAGCTAGAAGTCTTAATGTTTTCATGTGCTAGAATATGTGTTGAGGTTGATCTAGAGAAATGTTTACTTGAATCTATCAACCTATCCATTGATGGATGTAATCACCTCCAGAAAATGGATTATGAGCAAATCCCCTTCAAATGAAAATATTTCCATGAATATGGGCACTTCGTTAAATCTTGTCCAAAAACACCAGACAAACCTAAACCTGAATTTCTGCAAGAAGAAGGATGGAATGTATCAAGAGGGAAAAAAAAGTACAAAATCATCAGTTGTAAAGTAGCCCCATATCCCATCAAAGAACACACCTGGAAACAAGTTTGAAGCCATACACATTGAGGAACAAGAAATCCCATAGGAAAATGAGGAAGAGGCCCCTCTTCAAGAGAAAGAAATTCCAGCAAAGGCTCCACATCCAAAGAAAAAGGATGCTAGGAAGGAGAAACACTCACATCCCATTGTCAGAAAGGAAGGAACTTCCAACTATGAAGGATCAGTCACCCGTTCTAGGGAAAAAGCAAGATTTGAAGAAACTTCAAAAAACTCCAATGAAGAGCAAGAAGCTCAATCTAGAAAAGGTAGAAAGTTAAATAAGAACTTAAGGGAACAGGAAGTTGTAAGAGAAAAAGAAGTAAGGAAGCAATCCAATCTTGAATTCCTGGCAAAAAACAAACAAGGAACCAAATACCTCCTTAGCGCGGAAGAAGAAGAAAAGGAAAGGGAAAAGGCGCTACGACAACTTAAGAAATAATGAAGCTGGTCTCTTGGAATTGTCGAGGATTAGAAGGTTTCCAGAAAATGGAAGTTATTAAAAGGTTCAAATCAATAGAATTTGTCTCAATCCTTCTCATCCAGGAGACTAAAAATATTGTGAAAGACAGTCTCTCAACTTTGAAAAAATTGTGTCCCAAAGGAGAAGGGTTTGCTATCAGTGCGAGTGGAGCATCAGGAGGTCTTCTTTCTTGGTGGGATAATAAGAATTTTAACATGAAAAAAACCATTGAGAATAGAAACTGGTTGTTGTTTAAGCTAGAAAACAAAGAAAATAATGAGGAGTTCTTGATAGGAAATATTTACGGACCAACTATCCAAGCTCAAAAAGAAATTTTTTGGAATTCTCTCGAGGGGCAATGCGAAGGGAAAAAGAAAACCCCCTACTTCAGAGCGGGAGACTTCAATGCCACTATTTATATAGGTGAGCGTAGAGGAGGACTCAAAGTAAGGGATCCCTTTGGAGAAAGGTTGGAGGACCTGATCATGCTTTGGGGACTAACGAACATCAAGCCAAAGAATGGGACCTTCACCTAGAGAAACAAAACAATAGGTTCAGGCCACATTGCTACCAGGTTAGACTGTGTACCCACCTCCTTGGGACTTTACCAGAGTTCAAAATTTTGTGTTCGGCCATCTCGAACCATAAGCCGCTATGTCTTTTCTTCCCACCTATGGAAAATTTGGGGCCTCTTCCCTTTAGGTTCAATTATCTTTGGCTAGAATCAGAAGGGATCACAGATATCATCCCAAAATCTTGGCTCTGTTTTATTCTTGGATCTCTGGCTTTTATTTGGGAACAAAAGCTCAAAAGGGTGAAGTCATCTCTCAAGTCTTGGGCCACCCATCACTATCAAGAGCCATCTCACAAAAGAATTGAAATTGTCAAAAAAATAGAAGCTCTTCAAGAGGATATGGAAAAAAATGAGATAACCAAAGAGCACCTTCTCAGGGAGGTAGAACTTGAAAAAAGTATACAATCAATACTAAGGTAAGAGGAAGAAGTGTGGATATTACACTCTAGAGTTGTTTGGCTCAAAGGGGGTGATCAAAACACCAAATTATTTCAAAATCAATACAGTGAGAGGCACCAGAAGAACACTATGAGGGAGATTAAAAATGAAGAGGGTACTGTTATAATAGGTCAAGCACCAATCATCACTGAGGTAAGAGGTTTCTTTGAAAATCTATATAATGATCAAGACGATGTTTCACAGGAAAATATGGAGGAAATGGTTAGAGACATCCCCGCTTTGATCATCCTAGAGGGTTGTCTTCATCTTGAATCCCCCATTTCTGAAGAAGAAATTAAGAAGGCCATTTGGACCCTTCATCCCGATAAAGCCCCCGGACCTGACGGTTTTCCCATTCATTCCTATAGGATTTTCTGGCCCCTAATAAAAAAGGACCTTATGCATATTATCTCTTGGATTTATAAAGGTAAAATTGTTGATGCATTTGTAACTTCGGAATGTATTCATCCATATATCTTATGTATTGTACCGCAATGTTTATTGTGGGAAGTGTCTATAATGTATTTGATTCATGTCATGCCCTGATGTTCCTATTGGGAGATTCAATAATGTATATAAATCATGTCAAGTCATTGTGGGTAACCCTCCTATTGATCAAGGGTTAAAGTCCCTGCAGTTGTGGGGCCCTACGGATATCAGACTGTCCTAGAGAAGCCCTCCCTAGTGAGTTATTGTCAAGTCAGAAATTAGTATAAATAGAGAATGAGGCTCTCTACTTATCACACACTCACTCACACCCAGTTGTAGCACAGAGCTGAGAGAGAAGAAGTTGTCGGGACTAGAAAGAAAGAGACTACTGCTGTCGGGAGATCATCTTACTGTTTTTGGGTTTTGCTTTTGGTGTTGATTCTATCTCTAAGGAAGTTGTTGGGTTTTATCCTTTATGGATTCCCCAAGGAAAAACATTGTTTTCATTGTCTCTTGTGTTTGATTGTTGTGCTTGTTATTCTCTAAGTTAAATATCGTAATATAATGCTAGCTTGAATGATAAAAATCTAACATGGTATCAGAGCTAACCTAAGAAGAAGAAATTGTGCAGCTGTAGAAGCTAGGGATTATTAATTTTTGGTTATCTCTCTATAATCCATTGGCAAAATTATGCTAGGGTGACTCTCCATTGAAGGCCGCATCTCTCTGTCGAAGCAGAATTCGATTCCGAGCATTTTCAGTTTTTGGTGCGGGAAATTAGGGCTTCTTACAAAAGAAGATTTTTTTAGTGAGATCAGCATAGGATTTATCTCCTCATTAAAATTGAATTTTAGAGACCTGGTTCGATATTTTTGGTTGGGTAAAACTCTGGGAAAGCCAAACCCTAGTTTGACCCCACGCCGGAAAAAACCCTATACTAAAACTAATAAGTTTTGGTACATTCACTATATCTCGGGATTGGAGAAGGATCAGGAGTGTAAAATTTCACATACAAAATATGAAACCCTTATTTACACTGTATCCAAATTTCATCCTTCTATTCGCTATATTCTAGGATATATGATCCGTCCAAGTCAGGGTTCCAACCTCTTCCAGGATTCATCCCTAAATAGGACACCTGGGGAGAATTTCTATATCTCGAGCTACAAAGGTACAAATGAAATTTATGAAGATTTATTAGAAAGGACATGGAATTTACCTTCTGTGCTAGAATTTTTTGACCCCGAAGATGAAACAATGACACGTGGCAGTCCATACAATATCACCATGATGAACAGTCATGAAACCGGTCACCTTGGGAAAACTATCATAAGTCCCAATTGGTGAAACAAATTCAGATGAAACTGGTGGAATTTAAACCAAGATATACGAGGATACCTTAGTCCAAAGTTTTAGACATAGAGGAGTATTAATTTTATATATACCATAGAAACAACAGAAGGCATTTGTGCAGAAGAAATTGGTAAACTAGGGCTTCCTATTTTGGGAGCTTCCATCCACTTTTTTTAGAAAAGGAGTACATTGGATAGCTAATCTTTAAGAGGTATATATTTCTATCCAATCAGATCTGAAATATTCCAATTTTTTAAAATTATATCTTCTCTGACAAACCCTAGATTGGCCAGATCCGGAACTAGGACGGACACCTCAAATCGGTAAGATCTAATCTTTTGCTATTTTCATTTGAGGTTGTCATTTCAAAGTGATATATCACATTAGCTTGATGATAATATTTTTGAAGTGGACAACTTCCAAGCATGGAAGTATATTCTCTCTCTAAAGAAAAAGAATTGGACTCCTACATAAGTAGAGAGGTTCCAGTTCCAGAGGGAGATAAGGCTAAAAGCCTTACACTAGAAGAACTTGGTCAAGGCCAAGAAGATCATTCCTGATTCAATCACGGATTACATTATACCACAAGTGTCTTCCCTAAAGACACTGAAAGAGATGTTTGATTCATTAACCAAGCTATTTGAATGGAAGAACATAAATCGGAATATGAATTTGAGAAAATAGTTGAAGAATGTAAAGATCCAGAATGCAAAGACCATACAGTCATACTTTACTAGGGTCTCTCAAATCAAAGAACAACTTGTAGCAGTAGAAGAAGAAGTGGAGAATGAAGAAGTGGTGATAGCCACCTTGAATGGCCTCCTAGGATCATGTGATTCATTCATGCGATGAATGTGTCCCAGAAGGAAGTGATTACTTTCAGCAGAATCTGGGAAGAAGAAGAAGCTCGAATCATAATAAGAGAAGAGAAGATGGGAGGAACTGAAAATAAAGCTCTCACCATCCAAAGAAGATCCCTCAAGCGATAAGGAATAAAAAGGACTCATCCCTTGAAGAAACTACTATCCATATTAGCATTTGGATAAGAAATGATGAATGAAGAAGATGATGAAGCTAAAGGCTCAAGAAGGAGTCTACCCATAAAAAAATAAAGATAAGTATTCAATTTTCATTTCATGATATTGTTTTGTTATACATTTGTTTATATTCAGTTGATGTGTTATGCATGATAGAATGCTTGCATTAATGACAATATACTACTAATATGCATGTAATGGGTAAGTAGCTCATGGTGATATACAATCTCCATTTCTACTTATCTAGAATGAAACCTCTTTGCCGACATATTGGATTAGTGCACAATCTCAATGTTGTTCTAGTAGAGATGGAAGGAATCTAGAAATTTTCCATGAGATATGGATGAATGTTGTGTTGGATAAAATAGTTGCATCATCATATATTTATGCATAAGAATTTTTCATTATGAATATACCTTACGAAATGTTTCTAACCATACAACTAATGCATTTGACTTGTAGGAAAGATCGTGTAAAATGGATTACAATAAAAGAAGGATGAGACTTGTTCTGAAGAACAAGTGACGACAGTTCAAGTTGAAGAATAATATGACGAATGCAGTTACATCATTGATGTAGAACCTTCCAACCACGAAGAAGTAACCAAGAAGAAAGGGAAGAATAGTTCAATAAGAATGATGTTGAGGATGCAGTATCGATATGTGAAGTGAAGTTCATAGTTCCATCATGTAGTAGATGGAAACATCATGGGATGCAAGGCAATATTCATAGCATGAGGCTTATCATGAAAAGAAGGCATAGACTACGAAGAGACATTTACAGCCAGTGGGAGTTGAGACACATGACATGCAAAATCATGTGTACAAATAAAAGAAGGCCTTGTATGAGCTCAGAAGATACCCATGGGATAACGCATACATGATGAGCTTGATGAAGATCTTAACCTTTGCTACAATGTTGAAGATGAAATCCTATAGAGGATGACAAGCTCACATATGTGTGCAACAATAACTTTTGAAACGGTTCAAGACAGAGGATCTTAGTATCAAGTGACCCTAGATGGATACATAGAATATTAGTAGCAGAGGAAGCCACTTGTCACTCCGATACAAAATGTTTCAGAGCATAGAGTACGAAAGATAGAGGGAGAATGATGCTTCTCTTTAGAGGGAGTGACTGTAGAATATCCTGAGGTTCGACATGGTATGACCACTAGTGGAAAATGAGAGATTAGTGACCAGGAGACCAAACATTTTGGTCACCATAGTTTTTTTCAAGGGATAAATGACCAAAATTGATAAATTTAAGTGAGATAACTAAATAAGACCAAGAAAAATGACCACTTTTGGTCACTGGATAAAAACCAACTAAAAATGACCAAGATAAATGACCAAATTTGGTCACAGGATATCTACACTAAAAATGACCACATAACAATTGGTCATTTATTTGGTCTTTTTTAGTTGTCACTTTGGAAATGAAGAAAATTACAAATTTGACAATGAACAAGTAGTTTACCCCTATCAACACAATATCACCAATAATGATTTTACTATATTGTGTAAGATCTTCAAGATGGACTTCTTGGAACCTTTGATGACACCATGGTTGTTGTTGAAATGAGCTTCAAAAGAGTGTCTAAGTGGAGAAAAAGCAATATTTAGCCGTCATACATCCATAGGAAAACCCAAATTCCTCCTCTAAGATAAAACTTAATTTCAATAGTTGTCATAAGGAGGGATATGCCTTAAAATCGTGCATCTCTCACCTTCAAAAAAATTGAAGAGTTTACAAAACAAATATGTTGCGATAAGAGTTCCTTGAACATGATACTATTAGATCTTCTCATTGTGCATACTTTGTTATGTAGTCTCCATATTGGTCCTCATCCTCTTCTTCATAAGAATGGATTGTTGATTTTGGAGTTACCAAGTACATGAAAAGAATCAACATCCCATCTCTGATAATCAATAGTAGTACCATGGAGAGAAAATGGTACCTAGTGATAACTTGGCCTTAATAGTGTAAGGATGTGATTATGTCATCATCAAGACCACCAAGTTTGGATATTCCCTTTATGTTCTAGGAGTTTGATTGAATCCCCTTTCTATTATGTACATCAAACACAACAAAAAAGGTTATATTTTGGTGAGATCGATGGGTTGTAAAGTACATAGATGATGGTTTTAAAGTGGGTTCCTTACGGTGTTGTGATTAATTTGATCATATATACATGTTGGAGAAGAATCATTCCTTGGAAGAGAAAATAATTGTTGTTATAGTAGCAAATTCCAATGATACCAACATTTGGGACATACAAACTTTGGGTTCTTTCCCTGAATTTACAAAATCCTAACATTGTGCATTACCAGTCCTCGACCAACAACATTTGAAATGGTGGTCTATCGAGTTTTGTGCTGAGAAACACATGAAAACAAGGTAATATTAAATGGAAATGGAGATAAGGGATTCAATGGTGACTTATTTGTTAACCCACTAAATCATCTTTCGAGTTTGATCCAAATCCAAACAGATCTCACACTGTATGCATACGAACGCAGGATATTAGGATTTGAACTTTTCTTTCTTTTTATTGACTCATGTTACAAAAATTCTCTTCTCGAGCTTGAAATCTATGGATTTTAATCCAAAAGGATGTATTAAGAAGCTCAATCCCTCGGAGATCCATTGCAGGGTAGTGTATAATTTTTGACAAGGATCCTTAGATCCTTGGTTTTCTGGCTTGAGCCCTTTTGAATCCGTTGTGGGGATATTGAATGATATGTTTGCCTTGCTGGGTCGTCAAAAACATTTACCAAGAAGCTGAAATATAGGGCATTTTTTGTTTAGTGATTCATAAAGACTCTGTTGGAGCTTTCATATCCATCGTTTCTGTAGTGGGTTCTATGAAAATTCATATTTGAGAGGCTAGAATTCAAGGTTTCCCTTATTAACAACTTTATGCAAGAGGTTGCATTTCAAGGTTTCATTATTGAGATGTTCAAAAACCTTGATTTGGACGCTTAGGTACTGGATTTCTCTTCTTGGATGTTGGAGAGTTCCTTTTGAGGAACATCAAATATATTGGTTTCTTTAGAAACCATCCCTCAAATTCATTCACTATTTTGCATGTTCCAGTCCCTTGTCCAGTGAGGACCTTTCAAGCATGGAGTTGCATTTGAGCCTTGAATCAAAATCAGGGAACATTAAATCCTACTTTTCATTTGTTGGGCCACCAAGAACACTTCTCCCAAGTATTTTTCTGAAAAAAGCCAGTTTTACTTTGTTGGGATATCAAGAACTTGTTAACCCAAATTTTAGATCAAGTTTGTTCGTCTGCTTGTTGTTTTTTACCTAGAAGTTATTCCTAAGCTAGTTGAAGATTGTCTGATTGAGCCCTTAGGTATTATGGGCTAGTCCAACTCTTCTTTATCTCTTCCATCACTGGGTTTTTTCTAGAGAATAGCGAGGTTGAACAGTTTGTTTTTTATCCAGAACAGGATCTCACTTTATGTTTACCAAATGAATGCTTGGCCTTAATTTTCCAAAATCTCGCAAATGAAGGTCAAAATATTTGTTCCCTAGTTTGCACTCAAGGTTGTTAAAAATATAATTTTCTTCAAGTCCCCAAAATTAAATCTTTTGTTGACAATGTTAGAATCTACAAAGTTTTCACTCTGGTTCAACACCAAAGAGAGTGTCCGAGTTGAAGTTGTTGTTGTTTTTCACCTATATTGAAACATGCAGTATTGCAAATCATGTATTGTTGCATTTATTTAGCTACAAAGTTAGCTGCTTATTCAGACCACCCAGTAAATAAGTGGACATGATTTTCCAATGCTTATCCTACTTTGATTCTCCCTATCACTATCTACTGTTAGAATTATAGATATTTTGATCAAAACCTACAAGGAAATGCATCTATTGTGGAAAACTTGTGGAGTTGAGAGCCTGTTTTATTTGTAGATTGAGTAAAGGTGCTTTAACCTTACAGGTAAATTTATTTGATGCAATTCTTGGGTTCTCAAAGAGTCATGAACCATGGACAAGAGAAACCATTGTACAGGTTCATGATTTATGCTTGATTTTCATTGCTTTGTACTGTTGGGCATTTTAATATGTGGAATGCATGTATGTGAAGCATGTGAAAAAAAAATAGGGTAGAGTAATTATAGTTAAATGGAGATAGATTTTCTATGTGAGTCTTGTGATCAACAGAGGATTACAATTTACATTGGGTGGATTGATGGAAATAAAGAAGTTGTTGAACGATTTGAGAGTAGCTTAAGGGATTTTCTATCTCTTCTTGTTTTATATATTGTCTAAAAATTATTTCAGCAGGGATTAAAGGACAATGGGTTAAAATCTAAATGTCTCAACTGTTGTTCTTTTGTGTTTTCTTTTTGTATTCCCATAATTTTTATTTGTCTTGTGCATTTTAAGATTCCATGCAAGGAGTAGCATATAATTTTTTTGCTTACTTTACTGTAAAATGTGTTAACAATCCTAATTCATTTGACATGCAAGTTATGTTTCTTTGGTTCTTTGCTTTGTGGATTGTTGGATCCTGGATGTGCAGTCTATATAAGAAACATTAAACAGCCAATGCAAAACATTTTGGCAAAGAATGATTATTTTATCAGATGGGCACTCTAATTGAGTTTCTTTTTCCTAAGTTTTAATTTTCTTTAGAGATTTTAACTATTTTTACTATATGATTTGGGAGTAGCAATGTTAACCAAAATCGATGATTACTTGAGTGAGGGGTTTCCTAAATATCCTTATTGCTTTTAAAAAAAAAAATACTTCTTTTATTAAACAAATAATATTTATAAAGAACATAAACTTTAAAGAGTATATACAAGGGGTAGAGGTCTGGAGGAGAAAAATTATCAAAATTTCTTCTTTAGCTCTGCTAAAGCTGTTTCAAATCAGAATAGGCTAAATCATCTAGAAACTTGGCATCCCTAATTAGGAGATAGCCCTTAGCATGGAGTTGGTTACATATATCTTCCTGACAAATACTAGAGCGAAGAAACAGAGCTAGTCTCATTAGCAACAACACACTTACACCTTAGTTTCTAGATAGAGAACAAAGCGGCAACTTTGAGGCAATTCCACAATTCGATAAAGGATGAAAGAACTAATTGTTTGGAGTCACCCCACATGGTTTCCCTTTAGTGGACAACCCCTTGACGAATAGAAGAAATCTGCATCTGAACCTGTTTCTAACAACTTTTGGCCATCTCACATTCACACATAATGTGCTTCAAATATTATGTTTACCATAAATGGGACACTTGGCATCTGTGACAAGATAAGTATTTTTTGGCAGCCCTGGTAAATGACTAGCCAAGAAAAAAATTGTAATTTGTAGGAGAGGTGAAAATACCACACTATGAAATCTATATATCCACATGATCTCAGGATCTAAAGAGGTCTATCTAGCTTTGAAGATGGGGGCCAAATGGTGTTTCTGATGAAACAAGTAGTAAAACTTCTTCATATCATATTTATGGATTGTCTTACCAAAAGAGTAATGCCAATTCCTCCAAATAGGGTCTCATATTTGGATGTTCATCTTGAAAAAATGTTTAGAAGGGATCAACTTTTAGATCTCTTGGGTGGTCAGCTTGTTTGGTGTAAAGAGAGCATTTGAATGAATTGACACCCTTCAATCCACCCATGACTTGGCATATGATTTTCCTTCCTCCAGCAAAATTGATACCAAGTATTATTTGCAATTCATTGGACTTTATGCTTCTAGCTCTAGATTAGTTGTAATGCTATGCCCCATTTACATCTACTACCTATTCAGTGCCAACTCACATACCTGGCAACAAACTTCCAAGTGGACCACATTCCTTTTAGGGTAGAATATTGTCTAACTTGAAATAGGTGTGGAGAAGAGATAATGTCACATAAAATAAAGTTACCTTGGATCCTGTGAACATGATGATCCTATGAAATTTTGCTGTTAGGATATTTAGACACTTAGGAGTTAGTTAACATCAAATTGTGTAATATATCCATTAGGTAAAAGTGTGTTTCTTTTCCATAATAAATTGCTCCAAGTACCTATTTGGCTGGGGCCGTGGACTGTTTCCCTCTCGAGGGTTTAAACCACGTGACAAGCATCCGTGTGTTGATCTGTGATATATTTGTGTGAAGCAGTTTCTCAACATGTTCAGTATTTTAGGAGTACCCTGTGTACCGGAACATGGTATCATAGCTTTTATGAAGAGTCGCTTTCGGTTTGAATCAAGATCTGGAACTGGTGTTGCCAAAACTTTGAAAGGGTTTCTTATCCTGGACTTTCTATGCATTTTTGGCCTATGGGAGCTATTCCATTGTTTCCATGGCACCATTTCCATTTGGAAATAGTCTTTGTTTCACCAAAATCCATCTATGTTTGGTCCAGAAACACCCATTTCGGCAAATCTTAAGGTATAATGTTACAGTGACGGATTTTTTTTTTCTAAATCTCTTATATTTTATCAGTTTGTTATTAGATATTTTCTATTTTATTCTCATATTGTTTCCTTCCCTGACTGCGTATGCTCTTTGCCGTGCACCTTGCGTGATCGCGGTGAATCAAAAATAGTAAGGGAAAGTTTTTTTTTCTTGTCTTCTTGGCTACATATGCTCTTTGCCATGCACCTTGTGCAATCACAACAAATTAGAAACATCGAGAAAACTTGAAAACGTAGACTTTCCGGGTAAGATAACCAAGATCTAACCCCATTGTGTGAAAAAATAATTATTTTTTTTGTTTTTTGTTTTTTTGGTGATTTGCAGGAAAAGAATGTAAGCACGGATAACGAGAGAGAAGAGTAAAAAAAAACCCTTCCTCTTTCCATTATTTTACGTACCTTTTAAACTTAGCTCACTTGGTCCAAATTTGATTTATTACGCTACTTTTTAGTGCATGCAATTTCTATTTTCAAATTATTTTATTGTAAAAGTGCATCTCACATAAATAAAATAAAATAAAAGTGAGTCACTTAAGTCTTTTAATTTATTGCCGCACTATTTAAAAGTCACATTATTGTAAAAGGGAACATCATTTATTCTACAAAAGTGATTCACTTCAAAGCAACTTTATTGTAAAAGTGATTGTCAAAGGTTGATCTTGGGAAGAAGGGGCTTCTTTTTTTAGTTGGTCAAGTTAATATCTGCCACGTCACTATTGGGGACATTTTCAACATTTTCTTTGATCAAGCATAACTTCATCATCCAGAGTCAGTTTTAAGTGCCATTTTTTTTTAAACCGCATATTTTTTCAAGCTATTTGCATCCAGGTAGTTAGTTTCTATTCTTTCAGCCATTATTTTATAGTATGGCCTCCCCTTGTGGTATTATACTTACAAGTTCTAACTATTTCTCATGGAAATATCATATGGAGGATGTTCTACGAAGTAGGAGACTTTTCAGGATAACCTCAGGGAAAGAAACAGAACCCACTGATGATGATAAGAAAATTAAATGGGAAAATAGATGTAATGAAGCTCATGGATTGATTGGGATGTCAATCTCTACTTATTTGCGATTCCACATATCTGGAATTGATGAACCTAATATTGCTTGGGAAAAGTTGGAATCTGTGTTTGGTAAACACAATGAAATTCGGGGTCATCAACTTGAGAATGTGTTTCTTTCCTTGAATCCAAATGATTTTTCATGCATTCAATACTATTTATCTAAGTATAAAACTCTTATACTATTATGTATAGAATGCAAGATTAAGAAAGAAGACAAACAATGTATTTATCATAATCTTTCAAAACTTGGACCTGCATATTCTGTTTTTGTATCTACAATCTACTCCATGAAAGAATCATTTACTGTAGATAGCTATCAAGAGCCTAGCCTTTAATCCTTTTATGATTCCTTAATTAAAGAGCAAGATAAGCTCATTCATCTTGGAATAATTAACAATGTAGATACATCTGGGAAAGCCTTATTGTCCCAACAGAAAGAAAAGTCCAAGCCTCCCAAGAAACAAATTTTTTGCAATAATAAGCCAAACAGCAAGGGTCCCAAACCCTCTCAGTTAGCTCCTTCTTTAAAAAACGACAAAGGATCCAAGCAAAAAGGAAACAAGACTGAGCGTCATTGCAATTTTTGTGGGAAAGATAATCATGATGAATCTAAGTGTTTTAAGAAGATGGCAGCCTCAGAAGTAGAAATGAAGAAGCACCACATTAGCCTAGATTTGTTTTCAGAATCTACCTCTCATGGACATGCACTTTGTGCTTCTGGTTCCTCTTATACTCCATCTTATTCTTCTACTTCAATTAAATGGCTCATTGATTCTGAAGCATCTTATCATATGGCTAAGGATAAATCCATCTTTTCTACTATGCATGAATGTAACGCCAAACAAATATTTTTTGGTGATGATACATCCCTAAGTGTTGTAGGATCTAGAACAGTTCCAGTAAAAAATGGTTATTTCAGTGATGTACTATGTGTTCCAAAAATTTCCTGCAATTTGTTATCAGCCTACCAAATTAGCCATTCAGGTGAAGGTAAAACTGTGACGTTTACACCTCACCAAGTTGTAATCAACGATTTTAAAAATCCTCAAAATTTCCTTGCTACTGGAACTGTTGATGATATTACCAGGTTGTACAAATTTAACAACTTTGGGTCATCACCTTTTCCTTCAGTTTTTGTTTCTCCTAGTGATAACTTGAGAAAACTTTGGCATGAGCGATTTTGTCACTTAAATTATCGCTCATTGCAACAACTATGTAAAGACAATATGGTGATTGGTCTTCTGCTGTTATCTTGCAAGGATGGTGTTTGTTCCGGTTGTGTACTCGAAAAACATCATTGGGATAATTTTGAAAAATGTGCCTCTTGGCACGCCTCGGTTCCCTTGGAACTTGTGCATAGTGAATTGTGTGGCCCTATTCCACCTCCTTCCTTTTCTAGTTTCAAAAATTTCTTAACTTTCAGTGATGACTACTCCAAACGCACTTGGGTTTACTTCCTAAAACTTAAGAGAAAAGTATTTAACATGTTCTTGGCCTACAAGGCCCTTGTTGAAAAACAATCTGGTCATCAAATTATTAAGTTAAGATCTGACAATGGAGGAGAATATGTTAACAACAAGTTCACTACTTTTTGCACTAAACAAGGAATCCAACAACAACACATTGTTCCATATACACCACAACAAAATGGTGTAGCTAAACGAAAGAACCACACTTTAAAAGAAATGGCTAATTGTATGATCCAATCTAAGGGACTAAGTCTTCAATATTGGGATGAGGCCATAAATTGTGCAAATTACATAGTTAATCGCACACACAGTAAAGTTTTACAAGGTATAACAACGAAAGAAGCACGGAGTAAAATTAAACCAGATGTAAGTCACTTTCGTGTGTTCTATTGTGAAGCATGGGCTCACATTTTGGATGAGAAACAGAAAGCATTGCAGCCTAAAAGTGAAAAGTGCATATTTGTTGGATATTCTGAAGATTTAAAAGGTTATATACTTATTCAGCCCCATTCACATGATATAATCATTAGAAGAGATGTTAAATTTGATGAAAATCTCTTGGCCTATGAGCCTAACTTGGTAGGTGTGCCATCTTTGTCCCGCGAGCCTGATTTGACAATTGTTCCTTATTCTTATTCTTCTTCCAGCTTCCTTGACAAGTTTTCAACTCCAATCTCTGATGATGACAGTGATGATGAAATTCCACCTCCTCTTGCTCATGTTCCTCCAATTGCACCAGCACCATTACTTCCTCGATGGGTTCATTCAACATGTGAAGCAGCTGGTGATCTTGCCGATGATCCTAGAGATCAACGATGAACATGTTCTCAATTTCAGCGAGCCTCTTCTCTTTTGGCTCAAGTTTCCGAGAATCATGATCCAGAAACTTTTGCAGAAGATTCAGGAAATCCAGATCGGGATGCAACTATGAATGAAGAATATCGTTTCTTAATGGCGAATGATACTTGGGATCTTGTTCCTCTTCCAAAAGGAAGAAAACTTGTCAGATGTAAATGGGTCTACAAAACTAAGTATGCATCAGATGGAAGTGTTGAAAGACTTAAGACAAGGTTAGTTTCCAAAGGATTTTCCCAAGTTCAAGGGATTGACTACAATGAAACCTTTGACCCTGTAGCAAAAATGAACTCCATCTGCCTTGTTCTTTCCCTTGCAGCCTTACATAACTAGGAAGTCCATCAAATGGATGTCAAGTTTTCCTGATTACATGGTGATTTGCATCAGGAAATTTACATGAAATAGCCTCCTGGATATGTTCAGGATAACTCTAGCATTGTTTGTCTCCTTAAGAAATCCTTATATGGCCTTAAGCAAGCTCCTAGAGCTTGGTATGCCAAAATGGATAGATTTTTCCTTGACACTGGTTTTTCTAGATGCCATTCTGACCCCAATGTCTATACCAAGAAATTAGGAAACCATCTCATCATACTTGTTCTTTATGTTGATATCTTATCCTTACTGGTAGTGACCCTAAACTTATAACCCATGTGAAATCTAGTCTTAAGCAAAATTTTGAAATGTCAGACTTAGGACATTTGCATTATTTTCTTGGTCTCCAAGTCTTGCAAACCAAAGAAGGAATATTTATTTCCTAGTCTAAGTATGCTTGTGACCTTCTTCGTCACCTCCACATGGAAGATTATAAACCAGCCCCTTCTCCCTTCCAGTCTGGAGTCATACTTTCTGCCACTTGTACTTCCCTTGAAGTAGATTCCACCTTGTATCGTCAGCTTGTTGGTAGTCTTTTATACTTGACTCATTCCCATCCTGACCTTTCCTTTGTCATTGGTTGTGTTGCCTGTTATATAAAAACTCCTCATAAAAGTCACTCAAAAGCAGCAAAAAGAATACTTCGATATATTCAAGGTACAATTCCATTTGGTATTCATTACAGTATAGGGGGGAAACCTTTGGTGGTTGGTTTCACTAATTCAGATTGGGCCGGCAATCCTGATGATCAGAAGTCTACTGCAAGTTATGTTTTCAGTTTGGGATCTAGACATATCACTTGGGCTTGTAAGAAACAACAAGCACTTGCTCTTTCTTCAGCAGAAGTAGAATATTGAGCCACAATTAATGCCAGACAAGAAGCTTTATGGCTTTGACTGATCCTTTCAGAGTTTGGATTCGAGCAGCAACAACCTACTCCACTTTGGTGCGACAATCAAAGTGCCATCAAGCTTGCCAAATATCCAGTTCTACATCAGCGCAGCAAACACATTGAGCTACACATGCACTTCATTAGAAATCTTGTTAATGATAGTGTTATTGAAGTTCTTTATTGCCCTACAGATGATCAAGTTGCAGAAATCTTCACCAAGTCTCTTACAGAAGTGAAGTTTTCTAAACTTTGGTCTATGTTAGGAGTTCAAGAATGTGTCCTTAAGGGGGGATAGGCTCTAATTCCTCCTTCCTTCTCCTAATAGTATCTCTTTTGTAAATCCTTCAATCCTATCCCAAGTTGTTCTTAAGGGGGGATGTTAGGATATTTAGACACTTAGGAGTTAGTTAAGATCAACTTGTGTAATATATCCATTAGGTAAAAATGTGTTTCTTTAGTATGCATTAGTATGCATTTGTAAATATTCTAATACGGCGGTCACGATATGTTCTTAACATAGAGTGATCTGACGGTTCAACTACTCTTAGATCATACCTACCATTCATCCATGGCTTAACACCCGATTGGTCTATGATCTCTATTTAAAGAGAATAGAGGGTCCTTGGCTAGTTGATTGATTATGAGAATCTCATGTAACTTTCTTTTTTTTTCATAATAAATTGATCCAAGTATCTATTTGGCTGGGGCCATGGACTGTTTCCCTCTCGAGGGTTTTAACCATGTGACAAACATCGATGTGTTTATCTGTTATCTATTTATGTAAAGCAGTTACTCAAGATGTTCGGTATTTTGGGAGTACCCTGTGTACCTGAACACCTGTATCTCAATAAAACCTACCTAACTATTGAACCCTCCAAGCACCTCACAATTCATTTCACTGCTAAAATTTTACCCTAAGAAGTCACATCAATTAACCTCAAGCTACCCATCATGGGAAAATCTAGACATCCCATGGGACTAGTGACAACCATCAGTCCTCACCATATTTGGACCATAGGAATGTCCTCAAGATATTTCTTATTCCATTAAAATAAGCCTACTAGGAAACCGACAAGATACATAGAAAATATTTGGGGATATGGCTTGGCTGATTATTCCATATTTGAGGCTCTGGCCTAGGTAATGGTGGTCTATGGAGTTTTGTTCTGAGAAAAACATGAAAAATAGACAATAGTAAATGACAATGGAGATAAGGGATTCAATGGCGATGTACTTGTTAATCCACTAAGTTAGCTTTCGATTTAGATCCAAATCCAAACAAATCTCACATAGTATGCATACGAATGCAGGATATTTGGATTTGAGATTTTATTTCTTTTTATTGATTCATGTTATGAAAATTCTCTTCTCATGCTTGAAATGTATGGATTTTAATCCAAAAGGATGTATTAAGAATCTCAATCCCTTGGAAATCCATTGCAGGGTAGTGTAGAATTGTTGACAAGGATCCTTACATCCTTGGTTTTCTGGCTTGAGCTATTTTGAATCTATTGTGGGGATATTGAATGATATGTTTGCCTTGTTGGGTTGTCAAAAAAATTTACCAAGAAGCTGAAATCCAAGGCATTTTTCATTTGGTGATTCATAGAGACTCTCTTCGAGCCTTCATATCCATCATTTTTGTAGTGGGTTCTATGAAAATTCATATCTAAGTGGATGGAATCCAAGGTTACCCTTATTAATAACTTTATGCAAGAGGTTGCATTTCAAGGTTTCATTGTTGAGATGTTCAGAAAACTTGCTTTGGAAGCTTAGGTATTGGTTTGTCTTCTTGGATGTTGGAGAGTTCCTTTTGAGGCACATCAAATATGTTGGTTTCTTTAGAAACCATCCCTCAAATTCCTTCACTATTTTGCATGTTCCAGTCCCTTGGTCAATGAGGAACTTTCAAGCATGGAGTTGCATTTGAGCCCTGAATCAAAATCAGGGAATATCAAATCCTACTTTTCTTTTTTTGGGCCACCAAGAACACTTCCCCCAAGTATTTTTCTGAAAAAAACCAGTTTTACTTTTTTGGGCTGTCAAGAACTTGTTAACCCAAATTTCAGAAATTTTGTTCGTCTACTTGTTTTTTTTTACCCAGAAGTTATTCCTAAGCTAATTGAAGATTGTCTGATTGAGATCTTAGGTATGATGGGCTAGTCCAACTTTTCTTTATCTCCTCCACCATTGGGTTTTTTTATGGAGAATAGTGATATTGAAGAGTTTGTTTTTGATCTAGAACAAGATCTCACTCTATGTTTACCAGATGAATGCTTGGCCTCAAGTTTCGAAAATCTCACAAATGAAGATCAAAATATTTGTTCCCTAGTCTGCACTCAAGTTTGTTAAAAATAGAATTTTCTTCAAGTCCCCAAAATTAAATTTTTTGTTGACCATGTTAGAATCTACAAAGCATTCACTCTGGTTCAATGCCAAAGAGTGTCTGAGTTGAAGTTGTTGTTTCTTTTCACCTATGTTGCAACATGCATTATTGCAAATCATGTATTGTTGCATTTATTTAGCTACAAAGTTAGCTTCTTCTTCAGACCACCTAGTAAATAAGTAGACATGCTTTTCCAATGCATATCCTACTTTGATTCTCCCTATCACTATCTTTTATTAGAATTATAGATATTTTGATCAAAACCTACAAGGAAATGCATCTATTGTAGAAAAGTTGTGGACTTGAGAACCTGTTTTATTTGTAGATTGAGTAAAGGTGCTTTAACTTTATAGGTAAATTTATTGGACGCAATTCTTGGGTTCGTAAAGGGTCATGAACCATGGACAGGAGAAACCATTGTACAGGTTCATGATTTATGCTTGAATTTCATTGCTTTGTATTGTTGGGCATTTTAATATGTGCAATGCATTCATGTGAAGCATGTGAAAAAAAATACGGTAGAGTAATTATAGTTAAATGGAGATATATTTTCTCTATGAGTCTTGTGTTCAACAGAGGATAACAATTTACATGGGGTGGATTGATGGAAATAAAGAAGTTGTGGAAGGGTTTGAGAGTAGCTTAAGGGATTTGTTGTCTCTTCTTGTTTTATATCCTATTTAAAAATTATTTCAGTAGGGATTAAAGCACAGTGGGTTAAAGTCTAAATGTCTCAACTGTTGTTCTTTTGTGTTTTATTTTTGTATTCCCATAATTTTTATTTGTTTTGTGTATTTTAAGATTCCATGCAAGGAGTAGCATATAATGGTTTTTCTTACTTTATTGTAAAATGTGTCAATAATCCTAATTCATTTGACATGCAGGTTATGTTTGTTTGGTTCTTTGCTTTATCAGATGGGCACTCTAATTGAGTTTATGTTTCCTAAGTTTTAACTTTCTTTAGAGATTTTAACTATTTTTACTATATGCTTTGGGAGTAGTAATGTTGACCAAAATCGATGATTACTTGAGTGAGGGGTTGCCTAAATATCCTTATTTCTTTTGTTTTGAAAAATACTTCTTTTATTAAATAGATAATATTTACAAAGAACAGAAACATTGAAGAGTATATACAAGGGGCAGAGGTCTAGAGGAGAAAAAATTATTAAAATTTCCTCTTTAGCTCTGCTAAAAATTTGTCAAATCAGAATAGGATAAAGGATCTATAAACTTGGCATCCCTAATTAGGAGATATCCCTTACCATGGAGTTGGTTACATATATTTTGTTCCCAAATACTAGCGTGAAAAAACAGAGCTAGTCTCATTGGCAACAATGCACTTACACCTTAGTTTCTAGATAGAGAACAAAGAATCAACTTTGAGGCAATTCCAGAATCCAATAAAGGATGAAAGAACTAACTATTTGGAGTCATCCCACAGGGTTTCCCTTTAGTGGACATCCCCTTGAAGAATAGAAGAAGCTCACATCTGAACCTCCTCCCAACAACTTATGGCCATCTCACATTCACACATAATGTGCTTCAAAGATTATGTTTACCATAAATGGGACACTTGGCATTTGTGACAAGATAAGTGTTTGTTGGAAGCCCTCGTATATGACTAGCCAAGAAAAAGCTTGTAATTTGTAGGATAGGTGAAAATACCACACTATGCAATCTATGTAACTACCTGATCTCAGGATCTGAAGAGGTCATCTAGCATTGAAGATGGGGGCCAAAGGGTGTTTCTGATGAAACAAGTAGTAAAGCTTCTTCATATCATAGTTATGGATTGTCTTACCAAAAGACCAATGCCAATTCCTCCAAATAGGATCTCATATTTGGATGTTCATCTTGAACAAATGTTTTGAAGGGATCAACTTTTGGATCTCCTAGGTGGTCATCTTGTCTAGTGTAAAGATATATTTTGAATGAATTGACACCCTTCAATCCACCCATGATCTGGCATCTGATTGCCCTTCCTCCTACAAAATTGATACCACGTATTCTCTGCAATTCATTGGCCTTGATGCTTTCAGCTCTAGATTAGTTGTAATGCTATGCCCCATCTACATCTACTACCTATGCAATGCCAACTCACATACCTAGAAACAAACTTCAAAGTGGCCCACATTGCATTTAGGGTAGAAGATTGTCTGACTTAAAATAGGTGTGGAGAAGAGATAATGTCACATAAAATAAAGCTACCTTGTATTCTGTGAACATGTTGAGCCTGTGAAATCCTATATCTCAATAAAACCTACCAAACTGTTGAACCCTCCAAGCACCTCCAAATTCATTTCACTACTAAACTTTTACCCTAAGAAGTCATATCAATTGACCTCAAGCTATCCTTCATGGGAAAATGCAGAAATACCATGTAACTAGTGACAACCCTCAGTCCTCACCATATTTGGACCATAGGAATGTCCTCAAGATATTTCTCATTCCATTAAAATAATACTGACTAGGAAACCACCAAGATACATAGAAAATATTTGGGGATCTGGCTTGGCTAATTATTCGATATTTGAGGTTCTGGCGTGCGTAATGATTCAATATTTTGGGATCCTTTTCGGCATAGGTCTTTGACCAGTATGTTGGAATGTTTTCAATACTGGCAATTTAAGGATCTTCCTCTGGCAGGTAAGTTGACATCCATTTCCATAATACTCATTGTTTTTGCACTGTAAAATATTTGATTTAACATGCTCTCTTATTATTTTATCCTGTAATTTTCCAAAGTTTACTGGAAGAGAACTTTAGATATGATGTTGTATTGTTATTTATTCAAAAATTTTGATAAAATTTAAAGGTAACAAATAAATCATAATTCTGGCATTCATCTTTGTTATTTTTGCTAAATCTTGGTCCTTGATGTGGCTACCCGGAGTGTCATAATGTTTTATATGTATACTTCAAGGAATGAATAAGGATTGATAAAGATAAATGGGAGTTTTTATTACTTTTTTAATTTTATAGTCTTGGAGGATTGGCCATTTTAGATATCGTAGGTTTTCCGCAAAATAACATTGGCATTGTACTCTGCACTGGTTGTATGGAAGCACTCCACAAGAATAAAAAGCAGAAAAATCAAGGGCTAGTGGTAGTCTTTAAGAAAGCATATTGTTGTATTCACTGTTAATGGAAAAATATTACCAATTGGTGAATTATCTAATGCTCAAATATCTAGTTAGAAATTTTTTATAAGATTTGAACATGTGACTGTTCTGGCTCTAAAATGCTCCATAAAATTTCCCAGTATTGACAACAAGGATCTCACTATTATCGGAAAGAGTTTCACTCATCTCAAGAACATCAAACTGAAGGGATGCATTGAGATTACTGATGAGGGTATAGAGTCCTTCTCACTCGTACGTGGTCCTATTAAATTTTTTTTTGCGGTTCATGTGGATTCAGAGGAAAGGGTTTAAACTCAATAATTAAGAATTGCAACGAACTGGAATATCTTACAGCAAAAAGGATCAGAAGATTAGATGGTCAAACGGATTAGATGGTCAAACGGAAATAATAGGCCCAGGGAAAGGTAAGGTACATAGAATGTGTCTTAAACATATTTATAATGGGAAGTTGTTTTCCCCACTATTATCAGGCTCCAAGTGTCTAAGGACGCTCATTTTGTCACATAATTATCGGTATTGGGATTAGATTTAGGAAAGTAGCATTGGAAATTTGCAACAGCTGGCAGAATTGCAAATTGAAAGCATGCATTTAGGTGATAGAGGATTGATGGCTCTTTCAAAGTCCTCAAAGCCAGAATTATTTTATATGAGCAGGGTGTTTGATTGTACTGATCTAGGTATTTATGCAGTTACAAATGGATGTAGGAAACTGAGAAAAGTGCACCTTGATAGTGGAAAGTCTAGAAGAATTGGTGAGGAATGGTTACTCTCCATTGGAACCAAATGTCCTCAGTTACAGGCACTTATTTTGATGGGAATTGTTACTTCGGTTGTAAGTTTGAAATCCTTGGCTTCCAATTGTCCTATACTAGAAAGAATGGCACTATGCAACAGTGATGGTGTTCGGGACTTGGAGATATCTTGTATTTCAGCTAATTTCATAGCACTGAAGAAGCTATGCATTAAAAATTGCCCAATATCTGATGATGGTCTTGTGACAATTGCTGGTGGCTTCCTTAACCTCATAAAATTAAAGGTGAAAAGGTGCAAAGGAATAACATCCAAAAGTATCTATCAGCTTCAGACAAAAAGAGGATCTCTAATTGTTGTTGTTGATGGTGGCCCATGGACAATAGGAGAGGATGATCATAGTAGGTCTCTTCAGCTTGGAGAGGATATAGTAATTAGAGAATCAACTCATGTGTTATGCGGAAGCAGAGGTCACTTAATAAAGACAAAATTGGGTACAATAGCTTCCAATTTGCTTAGAGGGTCTTTTTCTGGTGGCCAGTCCCATTAAGTTTATGAGATAGACATATGAAAGGACCCTTATTGTATTTTTATTGATTTCCTTTTACACTTCTCTCTTTGCAAGGAACCTCTCGGATGCATGACTGTTGTGAATATCCATAAATGCTTATAGCCATTCTTTGTAAATCCTTTATACTCTATCCCGAACTAGATTATTTCCAACATGCATGCCAGCTGTATCTTCTTATAGCCATGTTGCTTCTTAATTTTCTCATCTTTTAAAAATTTTGTAGTTTTATAATTCATGTGTGCTTCCATATTTTTTAGGTTCTTTTGCCTGCTCTTTTAAAATGGAATTTTTTACCATATTTTGGATTGTTATATAAATTTACAACATTGTTTACAAACAAGAGTGAGAAAGATATTTCTGAAGTCTTTTCTTTCAGTAATTAGAATGTTCATATCATGGTATGATGGATGAGACACTAAGTTTCTATTTGCATTTTGTGAAGAAGATTTCTAATCTGTAGGTTTGTTTCTGTGGTATTTCAAAATAATTTATGTTTTTACATGCATTTTGTGCTAGCTATTTTGGGTCTTATTTTTTCTATTCATACTTATTTGTGTTCTTTTATAACTCTTATTAAAGGACAAACGTTTGATTAGTCATTCGTCCACTAAAGAATCATATTATCTAGTATACTATATGTCCATTCAAAATTCACAATGTGCCAGTATAAACATTAGAAAATAGTGCAGAAAATACTTTTCCTAGAGTAGCTAGGGCATATGTTAGTTACTGTAAATGCAACATCTAGGTTGATTTTCACTATTCTCTCCTTGGAGTTCTCTTTGGAAAGAAAGTCTTGTATTCTGAGGATATTTCTTGTGTGTTTCACCCACTTTCTGATCATGTGCGATTTCGAGCTGTTATGGAGCCATTTTTGTCATATATACATATCAAAAGATCTTGCATAATGTTTTGGGGCCATAATTTGCAGTTTCACAATGTTTGATGTCTATTAAAGTAATTACCAATTATTTAAATACAATAATAATTTTTCCTCATTTTGTGTACTCTCTAGAAGAGCATATTAAGAGCACTGGTATGTATATCAAGCACCCTGTGAAATATAGGAAAAAAGGGATACATCCTCTGTAACAGGACTCACCAAGTACCGTGAATCAACTCTAATTGCTATCTTAGTGAGCAGAGTTGACTCTTTGGTCAAAACTAGCTCCCTTTTTGTCAAAATACGTAGGATATTACCAAGTTTTGCCAAGTTTTTTGGGTTTCATAGTTATTGATTTTTTCTGAGTATATGATCCCTGATTCTCGAGTTTATGATCCCTCAATTTTTATGAAGCTAGTTAATGTTGAGTTTTGTTGTGTCATCGAGTTGACTCTCCATTTTGGATTTCCTAAGTTGTTGCTGGGTCTGAGTCTTGATTGGATAAATAATTTTTTTATTTCCAATTAGTACAACCCAGAAAATTACAAAGGAAGGCCTTGGATTCAAGTTTGAATTCCTAGGGATTTGAACTTGAACACAAATCCTTGAAGCCTTGAATCCGTTGAGGATTCTACATATAGCTCGTGTCTTCTAGTTATTTGTCTCTGTGCAGTGGTTCTCTGATTGACAAGTGATTATCCAATGACACTGTATAAGAGATTGTAGAATCTCTGATGATACTCTTATACTCACTCTTTATATTGTCTTTACCATAGACATTATATTTGTTTTTGATGTTAATGCAACCATGCCTGTTTATTAAACAGGAAGCAACAAGAAATATGGAGGGGAATGAATGGGTCAATGACACTATGAAAAATATCAAGGTATCTTATCCAATTGGCTTGAATATGACCTAAAAATAAGTAATTTCTTTCTTTCCCACCATCTATTGTATTTTTAAATTTCAATCAATGATATGCTCTGAATAGTGGTGTCTTTTACCATCTGATATATTTTGGATATATGCTCAAGTCATTCTTTTGTATTAGCTGACACCTAAGTCACTTGGTTCGTGTTTTTTTTCAAGTTCAAAATTGGTGACACTCAAAAGTTGTGTAAACTAAATCAAAACATAAATAACCCCAACTACAGAAGGCATACATTAGTTTGAACTTTTGACACTAATGACTTGAAATGTTACTACAAGTGTCTTTGATCGCATGTGATCATGTCTATTGTGTAATATATTTGTTTCCAATATGTTTACTTTAGTTTCTAGCAAATGTGTGCCTAAGTCTACTTTGCATCTAGTCTGGATTCTCAGACATTCTTTGGAGTTAAAGTGGTTCAAGTTTATTTACAGTTATTTTGCATAAAATTGATTGTTATCACTAAAAACCCATGTTTGGAACTGTAGGATAGGTAGTTATTTCAGATTGGAGACGCTAAACACTTGAAGCTCATGCCCATAGGAATGTTGTGTCTTGCATGCTTAGACTCAATGTAGTAAATTGTTTCCTAGGCCGAATGGATAAGGGACTAATATCCCCATATACTCCTTATTTATTTTCTCATTTACACTGATTCTGTGAGGGTTTCATTACATAATCACCTTGTGTTTTCCCGTCAAAACCCCCACAGTATTACTTTAGGGAAACACCCCTGGAGCTGGCATGAACCATCCTGAATCCTAAGGGAGAATGGTGAGGTGATAATGGTGACTTCCCTAAGTTACTGAGTTTGTTGTATGGCTAGCCCTACCTTGCAGCTATAAAACCCCTACAAATTTTCAGCTAACATATGGTTTGAATTTTAGAGAGGTTTAACAATCCAGGACTTCTCCCACATAATCATTTGGACACTTGTTGAGACGCTTTTGGAGTCTTATTTAAAGTCAATTTCATTAGTAAACTCAGCCCTAGATAAACTCTGTACTCAACTAGCCAATTTTGGAAACTCATAACAGTCATATAGCATGCATTGGGGCACGAGACATCACACTCAGGCATATCATACTTGGAACATATTTTCATAACATAAAGAACTTGTTTTCATTTGCACTTGGAATGGATTGCAATCAGCAATGATGACCATTTTTTGGGCACATTTTTGTGACAAATTGGTGAGTTTGTAGGACTGTATAACAAACTTGGAGGAAACCAAAGTTGAAGATAGCCTCAACACTCCCATAAATCCACATTTGAAATTTCTGTAACAACCCTTCTAACAACACAAATCTTGTATCATAGAGTCACATTGTTAAAAATAATGTTATATGCTCTCACCCCAAGACTTGTTTTCCCTATTTCTTGTTTCATTATCATTTCTCCATTTCTCATTTTTAGTAGCATATCCGCAGGGGAGATTCAATTGTAGTTATAGTACATGGAAGTTGGGGGGTTGCAATTGGATTTAGATCACATAAAATACATCGAGATATTAATAGTGTGTTCATTTCTATCATTTACATGGTTCCTCTAGATATGTTTTATCTTTGATTATTCTATGATCATAACCGATGCTTACTAAAGGAGAAATACCTTCAAATTTTCACTTACTTTATACAAGCCCTTTGCAACTTTAATGATTTTTTCTAATTAATTATAGTAACTATGGTAGCTTGAAAGATGCTTTAATTCTTTTGAATGATTAATATTTGTGTGTTTCTATTTCTAGTTTCTATTCTTTCAAATTAGAATTCGACCGATATGCTCGAACTTTGAGTCATTCTTCTAAAATGTTATGTTTTGAAATTGTTTATCTAGAGAACCATGATAAAATTAGGTCCAAGGATTTTGGTGTCTTATCATTAACTAATATTTTGTAAAAGCTATTGTTGTTGGTGTGTCTATTTTAGATTCATGTGTTGGATCTATTGTGGTGATACAATGATACTAATACTCATGTTCACAGTTTTTCTAACCTTTAAAAACTAAAATAGTTTCTGTAAGAATCTATCCCAATGCAAAAGTATTTTTTGAGAAATCATGATCCTTGGTTTCCTTTAAGTACTATTAGAACTAGTCTTAAATACTAGAAAATGAAGATGCTTTTATTGAAGCATGATAAATCTTGTTCTGTTTATATTTTTAAGGGTTTATGGCCATTTGAAAAGAGCTAAGCTCTTCACATCTTGTGTTTTGGTCGAGGGGCAACATTCTTAGTGCGCAGTAAAATTCCTATTGACAAACATGATGTCTTCAAAATATGTCTTTAGCTCATCTACATTTTTGAAGTGATGCCATTT
The DNA here is from genome assembly GCA_001517045.1 of Pseudotsuga menziesii. Taxonomy (NCBI): domain Eukaryota; kingdom Viridiplantae; phylum Streptophyta; class Pinopsida; order Pinales; family Pinaceae; genus Pseudotsuga; species Pseudotsuga menziesii. Next base: position 765,520 of record LPNX010380965.1, read on the forward strand.
TGATTAGCATTGTGACATATAGTTCATAACCTATTTTTCATTTCTTGGAAGCATCTACAAGTTGATCAAATTCAAATGAGATGAGAGTGGGGAAAAGAATCCCAAGGGGAATAATACACTAATTTCCAGATTGTCAAAACTCAAGCCATTTATGGCATCAATGAGCTTAGGACACAGTGGAGGTGTGGGAAGATCAAGGACAATCAACAGGTTGAAAAGGCCAATGAATAGTGTTGATTGCCTTGGTAGAGAGATGCTTGAGGTGAGGATAAGAGACAACAAATTGTATGTTGATGATGAGAAAGTAAGCTAATATTTTTTTGTTTTAAGAGAAATATTTCCATTTGAAGCAAGAAATGAAAGGAAGCATTTATTGTATGCTTCTTGCTTGTTTTCATGGAAGGAACTTTTATACATGGTTCTTCCCTGACATGTCATTGTAAAATTATTGCAGGATATTGAGCCAACTATTGTTGATGGTATGGGTGCAGAGTGAGGCCACATCATAGCTACAACCATAGGTGGTAGAAATGGCCAACCTAAACAGGTTTACCTAATAATTGTGTTCTCTATGAGAATTCATTAGGTGACAACCAAGAATCTAAGTGAATAGTTTCTTTATGGATATTTTTTCCAATTGTTTGTTTATTCTTTTATTAACTTGATAGACCATCGGTTACATTGCAGAACATGTGGTTGGAACAGGGTCTTTTGGTGTTGTCTTTCATACCATAATTGACTTCTTTATTCCAAAATGTGGATTTTATATAATGTTTCTTTTGTGTTTGGAATGAAAATTTCTGATGATTAGATTGTGCATGATAAATACAGAGAAACTAGAGAAATTGTTGCAATCAAGAAGGTTCTCCAAGACAAGCGGTACAAGAACCGAGAGATGCAGATAATGCATATGTTAGACCATCCAAATATTGTTTCTCTTAAACACTGTTTTTTATCAACGATGGAAAAAGAATAACTTTACCTTAATCTTGTATTAGAGTATGTTCCTAAGACTGTAAATCCACTCATTTCTAGATTGTTGAAACTTAGGCCATTTATGGCATCAACAAGCTTAGGACATAGTGGAGGTGTGGGATGCTCAAGGACAATCAACAGGTTGAAAAGGCCAGTGAACAGTGTTGATTAGCTTGGTAGAGAGATGCTTGATATGGGGCTAAGAGACAACAAATTGGATGTTGATGATGAGAAAGTAAGCTAATTTTTTTTTGTTTTAAGAGAAATATTTGCATTTGAAGCAAGAAATGAAACAAGGCATTTATTGTATGCTTATTTCCCATTTTCATGGAAGGACTTTTTATACATGGTTCTTCCTTGACATGTCAATGTAAAACAATTGCAAGATATTGAGCGAGATATTGTTGATGGTATGGGTGCAGAGTGAGGCCGCATCATAGCTACAACCATAGGTGGTAGAAATGGCCATCCTAAATAGGTTTACCTAATAATTGTGTTCACAATGAGAATTCATTAGGTCACAACCAAGAATCTAAGTGAATAGTTTCTTTATGGAGATTTTTTCCAATTGTTTATTTATTCTTTTATTGACTTTATAGATGATCAGTTACATTGTGGAACATGTGGTTGGAACAGGGTCTTTTGGCATTGTCTTTCAGGTCATAATTGACTTCTTTATTCCAAAATGGGGATTTTATATAATGTTTCTTTTGTGTTTGGAATGAAAAATTATGATGATTAGATTATGCAGCCTAAATGCACAGAAACTGGAGAAATTGTTGCAATCAAGAAGGTTATCCAAGACAAACAATACAAGAATCGAGAGCTGCAAATAATGCATATGTTAGACCATCCAAATATTGTTTCTCTTAAACACTGTTTTTTCTCAACAACGGACAAAGAAGAACTTTACCTTAATCTTGTATTAGAGTATGTGCCCAATACTGTAAATCGCATTACAAGGCACTACAACAAAATGAACCAAATAATGTCACTCATTTATGTGAAACTCTACAATTAAGAGGTTTTTGATCTTTAACTTCTTCCCTACATTATCCTATTTTTGTGAAAAAAATCAGACATTCCTATTTGGCAATAGATCAAGTTAATATTTGCAGTCTGAGATGAATTGAGAGTTTGAGAAACTTCAGATATGGAATTATTAGGAATATCATATTTTTTCATCATGAATTGAATACTGGTTGAGTTGAATGGATGTGATTGCTAACATGTATGGTTACTTATTTTAGTCTTGTATAAAGCTGAAAGATGCAGTATGGAAATCTAGGGAACTGCATAAAGATACACGCAAACTTATAAATAGGTAGAAGGGAAAACCTTAAAAAGAAAACAAAAATAAGACATTTTAGCAACTAAACATGTTTCAAACACTCTCTTTGTTATTTCATCATCTTATTGGATTTAATGGCTAGTCTATATTATAATTGTTTCACTTTTGGATAATAGATTTCTAAGTATATGTAAAGGGTACTTCTATTTTAAAGGGTACTTCACATGAGAATTGCATAATATATTGACCCTCATATTTATTAAAAATCTTTTACAGAATTCCACCAATTGTTTCCATAATAGAATATCAAACTTGTTAGTAAACAATTTTGCATGGTACTAATTACCTGTGTATTTTAGGTGCATTGTACCACTACAATGCCTAGGGGAAATCACAATAAATAGATTCAGTACCTCAGGTATTTTACTCATCCCTAGATATACATCAAAAGCATCACTATCTAATATAGTTCATTGTTTTTCTACTTTACAAGTGAGATTTTTTTATTGGATTTTGCAGTAGTGAACTTAACTAAGTGGGCCATTGAGTATGAAGAGCCTGTTACTGAGGCTTTTCATTGAGTATGAAGAGCTTGCTACTGAGGCTTCCAAGCTGCTAAGTATGGGTTAATTGAAGCTGTTGCGGGATCTAAGTATGGCTTAGCAGCCAAGTACAAGTGGGATGGTTTAGCCATTGTAATATTTTGAAAAGTCATCGATGTACTAGATGATTTTCATGTAAAGATATATGGAGATAGTTTTTGAGAAAATTCATATTTATTGTAATACTTGACATCTCATGTAATATATTTTGTGTGGTTTAAAACTTATATTGTTGTATTTTATATTACTTATAAGTCTTGTAATTATCTAATTAATGTGACATTACATATTTCACATATGTATGAGATGATAAATAATGTATGATTTTTTATTTATTTAAACATAATATAATATTAAAAATTTATATTGATTAATAATGGATACCATTAAAACTACTAAAATATAATAACCAGACATAAAAAATGACTAAATTAGTGACCAATAAATGAGATTAATGACCAAAATTCGCATATAAAATGACCAAAAATTGAGAGATACGTGACCAAACAATGAGATATAAATGACCCAAAAAACGACCAAAATTTGCATAGCAATGACCAAAAAACAGTTTTGGTGGCTAATTTACGATTTTTATTACGCGACCAAATTTGGTTGTATTCTAGTTTGTCATGTGGTCATTAATTTGGCCATAAATGTGGTCATATATTTGGTCATTGATTCAAATATATGACTAGCTTAATGACAAAATATATGATCAAATTAATGAACAACTAACAAGATAAAAATGACCAAAATAAAAATGACCAATTTTGGCCGGGTAATAAAAGACCGTAAATTAGCCACCAACGATCGCCAAACCAAAAGTGGTCCTTGATATGCAGATTTTGGTCATTTTTTGGTCACTAATCTCTCATTTTTCACTAGTGGAAATGATGGATAGATTATTGATGACTTTAGGATTTATTGAGAGTAAAGTGGATTCCAACCTATTATTCACGGTTGAAGGTCAAAGACTAGTGATGCTCCTGTTATATGTCGATGACTTGTTCCTGACAGAAAAGCGGAACTCATTAAAGTTGCAAGAAGGAGACTTGCTACAGAGTTTGAGATGAAGGACTTGGATATGATGTAGTAATTTCTAAGCATGGAGGTGTGGCAGAATCTTCCTGGGACAAGGGAAGTATGCGGTAGAGATCCTGAAGAGATTGAAGATGATGGATTGCAAGGCCATGACCGCACCTATGGCATCAAACCTGAAGCTATTGAGCGATGCTTCATCAGAATCGGTTGATGCAATGATGTATTGTTAGATGATTGGATCCCTGATGTACCTGACAAATACGAGACCGGATATTTTCTTTGATGTGAAAATGTTGAGCCAATTCCTGATAGATCTGAGACATGTTCACTTGGTTGATGCAATGCATATTCTAAGGTACTTGAGGGGTATAGTTGATTATGGGCTCAAGTATATGGCGAATCAAAAGATTAACCTGGAGGGTTATGTTGATTCAGATTGGGCAGGAAGTGCCATCGATATGAAGAGCACTTCAGGATGCTGCTTCAGTATGGGATCAGGTGTGATCTCTTGGTTTAGCAGGAAATAGTCTTACGTGACACTAATTATAGCTAAAGCAGAGTATGTCGTAGCTTGTTCAGCTAGTTGTGAGGCAGTATGGCTGAGGAATATACTTTCTGATTTATTTGATCTCTAGTTGGATTCTACTTGTATATATTGCGACAACCAGATTTGTATGAAGTTGTTGAAGAACCCAGTGTTCCATGACAAGTCGAAGCATATTGAGATCAAATATCACTATATCAGGGATATGGTGTAGAGAGGAGCAGTGAAGCTCCAGTATGTTGTGATGGAAAAACAAATAGCTGATTTGTTGATGAATCCAATGGCCAGAGTGAAGTTTGAGTACTTCAGGGAGAAGCTTGGTGTTCTCGATATCAAGGTTTCCCCCAAGGGGAAGTGATGAGTCCATGAGCCATTCTAACATGGTGAGAGGATTGGTTCCTTCCATGGTCAGATGTAAGGGATGATCCATTCTTTCATGGTGAGAGGATTGGTTCCCTCCATGTCAGATATGAGTGCTAAGCCATTTTGATGTGATTGTAGGATTGGTTCCTACATGATCAGATATAAGTGTTGAATGCCATTCTCTAAATGGACGTACCTCATCAATTACTAGGAATACTCAATCTAGAGCTAAGGGCCATTCTGATGTGACTATAGGATTGGTTCCTACATGATCAGATATAAGTGTTGAATGCCATTCTCTGAATGCAGGTACCTGGTCAGTTACTAGGAATACTCATCCTAGAGCTAAGGGCCATTCTGATGTGACCACATGATTGGTTCCTACATGATCAGATATAAGTCTTGAATGCCATTCTCTTCATGGAGGTACCTGGTCAGTTACCAGGAATCCTCATCTTGGGGCTGAGGGCCATTCTGATATAACTATGGGATTGGTTCCCACATGATAAGATGTAACTACAGTGCCTTTTCACAGATGATAGTAATTGTTTCCTATCATGGTGGTGATTGTAAGTGTTGTGCCTTTCCACAGATGATAGTAGTTGTATCCTAGCATGTTGGTGGATGTGAGTTTTGTGCCTTTCCACAAATGGTAGTAGTGGTGTCCTACCATGCTAGTGGATGTGAGAGCTGTGACTTTCCACAGATGATAGTAGTTGTGTCCTATCATGCTCGTGGATATGAGTGTTGTGCCTTTCCACATATGGTAGTAGGTGTGTCCTACCATGCTAGTGGATGTGAGTGATGTGCCTTTGTTAATGTATTTGTAACTTCATAATGTATTCATACGTATATCTTATGTATTGTACCCTGATGTTTATTCTGGGATGTGTCTGTAATGCATTTGAGTCATGTCATGCCCCGATGTTCCTATCAGGAGGTTCTATAATCTAAACAAGTCATGTCAATTCATTGTGATAACCATCCTATTGATCAAGGGTTAAAGTTCCCACAGTTCTGGGGCACTACGGTTATTAGACTCTCCTAGAGAAGTCATCCCTAGTGAGTTATTGTCAAGTCGAGAATTAGTATAAATAGAGAGTGAGTCTCTCTATTTAACACACACTCACTCACACTTAGTTGTAGTTCATAGCTAAGGAAGAAGAAGCTGCTGGGGCAAGGAAGAAAGAGGCTACTGTTTTCAGGAGATCATCTTACTGTTTTGGGTTTTCTCCATTTATGGTTTCCCTAAGGAAGAACACTATGTTCATTGTATCTTGTGTTTGATTGATGTGCTTGTTATTCTCCCAGTTAAAGATCCTAATATAATGCTAGCTTAATGTTAAAAATATAACATGGTATTAGAGCTAAACTGAGAAGAAGACACTGTGCAGTTGCAGGAACTAGGGCTTCCTACTTTTTGTATCTCTCTCCACAGTTTTCCAGCAAAATAATGTTGGGATGACACTCCTCCCTATGGCACATCTTTTTGTTGAATCAGAATTTTATTCTGAGCATTTTCAATTTTTGACCCGACACTACTGCCGAAAATTAGGGCTTTCCACAAAAGTGGAATTTTTGACTGATGCTAGGCCTGGATTGATCTCCTCGTCAAAATCGAAGTTTATATATCAAGATCAAAGAATTTGGTTGGACAAAACTTTGGAAAAGTCAAACCCTAATCTGCTCCTGAACCAGCATTGCAAAAATTCAGCTCCAAATCCAGATCCGACATCTTGACCTGGTAAGATCGAAATATTTTGTATTTCCATTTGAGGTTCTCAGTCAAGATTTCTCATCATACCAATCTTGATGAAAAGCTTGAGGGAGCTAATAAATTCTGAGCATGGAAGTATAGGATTTCCCTGGTCCTAGAAGAAAATGAGTTGGACTCCTATATCAATGAGGAGGTTCCAGTTCCAAAGGGAGATGAGGCTAAGGCCTTACACAAGAATAAGTTGGTCATGGATAAGAGGATTATTGTTGATTCAATCAAGGATCACCTCATACCATAGGTGTCCTCCCTAAAGACACCTAAAGCTATGTTTTATGCCCTGACCAAACTATTTGAAGGGAAGAACATAAACCAGAAGATGTCTCTGAGAAACCAACTGAAGAATGTAAAGATATAGAATGCAGAGACCATCCAATATTACTTTACAAGGGTCTCTTAGATAAAGGAAAAAATGGCAGCAGTAGATGAAGAAGTGGAGAATGGAAAGATTGTAATGACCACCTTGAATAGTCTCCCTAGATCATGGGACTCCTTTATTCAAGGAATATGTGCTAGAAAGAAGTCATTCAAGTTCAACAGACTATGGGAAGAATACTCTCAAGAAGAATCTTGAATAACAGCTCGAGAAGAAAAGATGGGAAGTGAATATCAAGCTCTCATGGTACACTCCAAGAAAACCAGAAGAAGTTCTCATCACCCTGAAGGTAAGCATTTTCACAAAGATAACACTAGAAAATATTTGTCTATAATTAGATGTTATACATCTGACGAGAAAGGACACTATGCTAGAGAATGTAATAGAAATAAAAATGTCTCTCGCAAGAAGAAGGGAAATAAGATAACACAACATGCTCATGCTGCAGAGGATGATGGACCTTCCACAAAGAGAATCATACATGAAAGTGATGATTCCTCAAGTGATTAAGAATATGTTTTGATTTCCGCTCTCATGAAAAACATTACACATGGAAGCAATGATTGGCTTATAGATAGTGGGGCTTCCAAACATATGACAAGATTCAAAGAATCCTTTGTGAAACTATCAGAACATGAATCACCACACAAGGTGAAACTTGGAGATGACTACCCGTATCCAATAGAAGGTAGTGGGGAATCCTCCTATAAGCTAGACTCTGGAAAGTCTATGACAATGAAGGATATATTTTTTGTACTAGGACTAAAGAATAACCTCCTCTCCGTAGCTGCATTAGATGCAAAATGCATGAGGGTTTCATTTATAGATGGCCAAGTTATCATGCGGCCAAAGGGAAAGACTATTAATGATGTAGTAGTGATTGGGAAACAAGAGGGAGGTGTATAAAAATTGAAGGGCCATGTAGAACAAGCCTTGGTCCATGACACAGTAGATCCAAATGAACTTCGGCATAGAAGGCTTGCACATGTACATTACAGAGCACTACCACTTGCAAGAAAAACTGTTGAAGGTCTTCCAGAAATTCAAGCAAAACATGATGGAGTCTTCAAAGGATGTGCGAAAGGAAAGAACACAAAGAATACATTTGCAAGTAGTGAGATGAAGGAAAAAGAAATCTTGGAAATCATCCACTCTGATGTATGTTGTCCAGTGTCATCAAGTTCATTAAGCGGGTATGTATAATATGTTTCTTTTATTGATTTTTTTTCTAGGAAGACATGGATATACTTCATGAAGAACAAAGATGAAGTTTTCTAAAAATTCAAGGAATTCAAAGCCTTGATTGAGAACCACACCGAAAACAAGATCAAGACCTTTCGATCAGATAATGGCATAGAATTCACATCAAATGAATTCAAAGAGTTATGCAAAGACTCATGGATTAAAGGGGATTTATCCACTCCATATAATCCATAACGGAATGGGGTTGCAGAAAGGAAGGATAGAACTATCATGTAAGCTGCAAAAGCAATGCTTCATGATCAAGATCTTCCCATGCATCTATGGGCAGAAGCTTCCAGAGCAACGGTGTATGTACAGAACTATACTCCACACAGAGTACTTGAGAACAAGACACCTGAAGAAGTGTTTTTTGGCAAGAAACCAGAAGTCAGCCATCTCAGAATATTCGGCTATCCAGTGTACATACACATTCCAAAAGAAAAGAAGACAAAATTATATCCTTCAGGAAAGAAGGGTATATTTGTGGGATACTCTGAAAGATCGAAGGATTACAGAATATATTTCCCAGGATTCAAGAAGATCGACAACAACAAGGATGTGACATTTGACAAAGACTCAACTTACAACAAATCCAGAAAGAGACCTGCTAAAGAACCTGAAGAAATAGAAGCACCCAGAATTCATGACACAACCATGAATGACGAAATTCAAGAAGAAGATCAAGAATTTGAAGAAACTCAAGAACCTGTAGATCCACCTCAGGAGAAGAATCCTCATAAGAGGAAACCTGCTTAGGTATGAGAAGCTATCCAAGGTGCAGAAAGATATGGGGCTCCATAAGAGAATCACAGTAAAAGAAAGAGGACCATGTCTTGCTATGGGTATGTAGCATTATTATGTGATTACATCGATAAAGAACCCTCCAACTATGAAGAAGCGGCAGAAAAGAAAGAATGGAAGGATGCTATGATCAAAGAGTATCAATCAATCATGAAGAATGATGTTTGGGATGTTTTCCCAAGACCAAAAGGGAAGTTGGTTGTAACTTCCAAATGGATCTACAAGATCAAGCATGATGCAGACAGTAGCATAGAAAAATATAAAGCAAGATTTGTTGCTCGTGGCTTCTCCCAGAAAGAAGGAATAGATTATGAAGAAAATTTTGCACCTGTAGCTAGATACACTTCCATCAGATCATTACTTTCTCTGGCTATAGTGATGAAATGGAAGATACACCAGATGGATGCCAAGACTACTTTCTTGAATGGTGTAGTGGAAGAGGAAGTGTATGTGGAGCAGCCACTCGGTTTTGAGACACATAGTAGGGAGTCTCATGTGTGTAGATTGAAGAAAGCCCTGTATGGTTTGAAATAGGCACCCAGGACATGGTACAACATAATTAACAACTTTCTATCCAGTTTGGGCTTTACCAAGAGTAAAGCAAATTCCAACCTTTACTTCAAGGTTGAATATGGCAACCTAGTGATGCTCCTATTGTATGTAGATGAGCTGTTTGTAACAGGTATGGATGGGTTGATTGTTGATACGAAGAGGAAGCTTGCTGCCGAGTTCGAAATGAAGAACTTGGGTATGATGCATTATTTTCTAGGCATGGAGGTGTGGTAGAATGCAGATGGAATTTCCTTGGGACAAGGGAAATATACGATAGAGATCATAAAGAGATTTGGGATGATGGACTGCAAGGCCATGACCACACCTATGGCATCAAACCTAAATCTAATAAGTGATGCTTCATCCGAAGCGATTGATGCTACGATGTATCATTAGATGATAGGGTCCTTTATGTACCTGACAAATACGAGACCAGATATTTTCTTTGTTGTGAACACCTTAAGCCAGTTCCTGATAGATCTGAGACATGTTCACTTGATTTTTGTAAAGCATATTCTGAGGTACCTGAGGGGTATAGTTGATTATGGGCTCAAGTATGAGGTGAGTCAGAAGATTAACCTACAGGGTTATGTTGATTCAGATTGGGCAGGCAGTTCCATCGATAGGAATAGCACTTCAGGGTGTTGCTTCAGTATGGGATTAGGTGTGATCTCTTGGTTTAGCAGGAAGCAGTCATGCGTGGCACTGAGTACAGTTGAAGCAGAGTATGTTGTAGCCTGTTCAAGTAGTTGTGAAGCAGTATGGTTAAGGAAGCTACTATCTAATTTATTTGATCTCCAGTTAGATGCTACTTCTATATATCGCGACAACCAGACAGTTGTGTGAAGTTGTCGGAGAACCTAGTGTTCCATGACAAGTCGAAGCATATCGAGATCAAATATCACTATATCAGGGATATGGTGTAGAGAGTAGTAGTGAAGCTCCAGTATGTTGCGATGGACAAACATATAGCTGATGTGTTGACAAATCCATTGGCCAGAGTGAAGTTTGAGTACTTCAGGGAGAATCTTGGTGTTCTCCAGATCGAGGTTCCCTACCAAGGGAAGTGATGAATCCATGATCCATTCTGATATGACTATGGGATGTGTTCTCACATGATCAGATATAAGTGCAAGGCCATTCTGATGTGATTGAGGGATGTGTTCCCACTTGATCAGATATAAGGGCTGATGCCATTCTCTAGGAATCCTCAGCCTAAGGATGGGAGCCATTCTGATGTGGATTTGGGATTGGTTCTCACATGATCAGATGTAAGTACAAATCCTTTCCATAGATGATAGTAGGTGTGTCCCATCATGCTGGTGGATGTGAGTGCTGGAATTTCCACAGATGATAGTAGGTCTGTCCTATCATGCTGGTGGATGTGAGTGCTATTCCTTTTCACAGATGGTAGTAGGTGTGTTCTACCATGCCGATGATTTTAAGTGATGTGCCATTCCACAGATGGTAGTAGGTGTGTCCTACCATGCTGGTGGATGTAAGTCATGTGCCTTTCCACAGATGGTAGTAGGTGTGTCCTACCATGCTAGTGGATGTAAGTGCTGAGCATTTCTATAGATGGTAGTAGGTGTGTCCTACCATGCTGGTGGATGTAAGTGCTGTGCCTTTCCATAGATAATAGTAGGTGTGTCCTATCATCCTGGTGGATGTAAGTGCTAGGACTTTTTGACAGGGTTGTGGTATGTGTTCCCGCATGGTCAGATGTGAGTAGTGGGTGTGCCTTTCTGACATGGTGTTGGATGTGTTCCTCTCATGGTTAGATATAAGTGTTGGGTGGGCCATTCTAACTCAGGGTTAGATATAAGAGATAAAGAAGACCTACATGGAGGCTAGGCCTACAACCATCATGAAAAAAGGGTTGGCTCTGTAGAACTTCCTGTGATGAGAAAAATCATGAGATAGAACCCGTGATGATGATCTTGTTGATGTATTTGTAACTTCGAAATGTATTCATATATGTATCTTATGTATTGTAACCTGATGTTTATTCTGGGATGTATCTATTATGTATTTGAGTCATGTTGTCATGCCCCGATGTTTCGATCGGAAGGATCAATAATGTAAACAAGTCATGTCAAGTCATAGTGGGTAACCCTCCGATTGTCTAAGGGTTAAAGTCCCTGCAGTTTCGGGGCACTAGGGTTATTAGACTCTCCTAGTAGAGGTCGGCCCTAGTAGGGTATTAGTCATGTCGGGATTAGTATAAATAGAGAGTTGGGATCTCTATTTAGTACACATCACTCACACACTCAAGTGTAGTGCATAGTTGAGGAAGGAGAAGACACTGGGGTTAGACAAGAAGAAGATTACTACCGACGAGAGTACATCTTACTGTTTTGGGGTTTTACATCTTGTGCTGATTCTATCTCTGAGGAAGTTGTGGGGTTTTCTCCATTTATGGTTACCCTGATCAAAGACACTGTGTTCATTGTCTCTTGTGTTTGATTTCTTTACTTGTTATTCTCTCAGTAAAGATCCTAACATAATGCTAGCTTAATGTTGAAAAACTAACATGGTATCAGAGCTAACCCAAGAAGAAGACACTGTGCAGCTATGGTAACTAGGGATTCCTATTTTGTGGATCTTCCTCGATATATTTTTAGCAAAAGTAAGGTGGAACAACTCTCCTCCTTAGGGCACATCTTTCTGTCGAAGCATAATCCAATTCTGAGGTTTTTCAGTTTTGGACCTGTCACTACTGTCGGAAATTAGGGCTTTTCACATAAGAGGAATTTTTCAGTGATCCCAGGCCTAGATTGATCTCCTCCCCAAAATTGAAGTTAGGGACAAATTTCAAGGCATTTGGATAGACAAAACTCTGAAAAAGAAAAACCATAATTTGCTCCTGAACCAACTCTATAGGATTTCAGCTCAAGTTTCAGATCCAACATCTTGAACCTAGTAAGATCTAAAATATTTTGTATTTCCATTTGAGGTTCTCATTTAAGATGTCTCATCATACCAAGCTTAATGAAAAGCTTGAGGGAGTTGAAAAATTCCAAGCCTGGAAGTATAGGATCTCCTTGGTCCTAGAAGAAAATGAATTAGACTCCTACATTCATGAGGAGGTTCCAGTTCCAGAGGGAGATGAGGAAAAGGCCTTACATAAGAAGAATATGGTTATGGAAAAGAGGATCATTGCTGATTCTATAAAGGATCACCTTATCCCACATGTGTCCTCTCTCAAGACACCTAAAGCTATGTTTGATGCCCTAACCAAATTGTTTGAAGGGAAGAACATCAATAAGAAGATGACCCTGAGAAACAAACTGAAGAATGTGAAGATTCAGAATGCAGAAACAATCCAGTCTTACTTCACAAGATTTTCTCAAATCAAATAGCAACTAGAAGCAGTTGATGAAGAAGTGGAAAATGCAGATATTGTAATGACTACATTGAATGACCTTCCTAGGTCATGGGATTCTTTCATCCAAGGAATCTATGCTAGAAAGAAGTTAGTCAAGTTCAATAGACTATGGGAAGATTGCTCTCAAGAAGAAGCTCAGATAGCAGCTCGAGAAGAGAAGATGGGAAGTGAAGACCAAGATCTTACAGTACACTCCAAGTCTCACTCCAAGTCAAGAAAGAGAAAATCTCATGGTTCTAGAGGTAAGCACTTTCATAAAGATAATACTAGAAGAGATGTATCTAGGATCATATGCTATACTTGTGATGAAGCAGGACACTATGCAAGGAATTGTCCTAACAAACAGAAGATAGTAAAGAAGAGAAAAAAAATAAGACATCATTCTCATGCTGCAAAGGATGATGAACCATCTAGGAAGAGATCCAGATATGAAAGTGAAGATTCTTCAAGTGAGGATGAATATGTTCTAATATCAACTCTCACAATTAACATTACTCATGGTAGTGAGGATTGGCTTATAGATAGTGGGGCTTCCAAACATATGACTGGATTCAAGGAATCCTTTGTAAGACTGTCAGAACATGAATCACCTCACAAGGTAAAGCTAGGAGATGACTACCAATATCCAATAAAAGGTAGTGGGGAGTCTTCATATAAGTTAGACTCTGTAAAATCTCTAACAATGAAAGAAGTATTGTTTGTGCCAGGAATCAAGAAGAACCTTCTCTCCATATCAGCATTAGATTCAAAAGGAATGCGGGTTGCATTCATAGATGGTCAAGTCATCATGTGGCCAAAAGGAAAGACTATCGATGATGCGGTAGTAATTGGAGAACAAGAAGGAGGATTATACAAATTGAAGGGCCATATAGAACAAGCCTTGGTCCATGACACAGTAGAGCCAAGTGAACTTTGGCATAGAAGGCTTTCACATGTGCATTACAAAGCACTACCTATTGCAAGCAAAGCAGTCGAAGGTCTTCCAGAAATTCATGCAAAACATGATGGGGTGTGCAAAGGATGTGCGAAAGGAAAGAATACAAAGAAGACATTTCCAAGCAGTGAAAGCACAGCAAAATGAATCTTGGAAATCATCCACTCTGATGTATGCGGTATTATGCCATCAAACTCTCTAAGTGGGTATGCATATTATGTGTCTTTTATTGATGACTTTTCTAGGAAGACATGGGTTTACTTCATGAAGAACAAAGATGAAGTATTCAGTAAGTTCAAAGAATTCAAAGCCTTGATCAAAAACCATACTGAAAAAAAGATCAAGACCAATCGATCAGATAATGGTGGAGAATTCACTTCAAATGAATTCAAAGAGCTATGAAAAGAATTAGGGATTAAGAGGGATTTGTCCACTCCTTATAATCCACAACAGAATGGGGTGGTAGAACGGAAGAACTGAACCATCATGGAAGCTACAAAATCCATGCTTCATGATCAAGACCTTCCTATGCATCTTTGGGTGGAAGCTGCCAGAACAACGGTGTATGTACAGAACTGTGCTCCACATAGAGTACTCGAGAACAAGACTCGTGAAGAAGTCTTCTTCGGAAAGAAACCAGAAGTCAGCCATCTCAGAATATTCGGCTGTCCTGTGTACATCCACATTCCAAAAGAGAAGAGGACTAAATTAGATCCTTCAGGAAAGAAGGGTATATTTGTGGGATACTCTGAAAGCTCGAAGGCCTACAGAATATTTTTCCCAGGATATAATAATATTGACATCAGTAGGGATGTGACATTTGATGAAGACATAGCTTACAACAAATCAAGAAAGAGACCTGCTGAAGAACCTAAATAAGTAGAAGCACCCAGAAACCATGTTACAACTATGAATGAAGAAACTCGAGAAGACGATCGAGAATTTGAAGAACCACAAAGAACTGTAGATCCACCTCTGGAGAATAATCCTCATAAGAGGAAACATGCTTGGGTATGAGAACTTATCCAAGGTGCGGAAAGATATGGGGCTCCAGAAAAGAATCATAGAGAAAGAAAGAGGACCAGATCCTGTTCCGGGTATATAGCTTTACTATGTGATTTCATTGATAAAGAACCTTCCAGTTATGAAGAAGCGGCAGAACAAAAAGAATGGAAGGATGTTATGATTGAAGAGTACCAATTGATCATGAAGAATGATGTTTGGGATGTTGTCCCAAGACCATATAGGAAGTTAGGTGTAACTTCCAAATGGATCTACAAGATCAAACATGCTGCAGATGGTAGCATTGAAAAGTATAAGGCAATATTTGTAGCTCGAGGTTTCTCTTAGAAAGAGGGAATAGACTATGAAGAGACCTTTGCACCTATATCCAAATACACTTCCATCAGATTAGTACTTGAGTCTGGCTGCAGTGATGAAATGGAAAATACACCAAATGGATGTCAAGACTGCTTTCTTTAATGGTGTAGTGGAAGAGGAAGTGTATGTAGAACAGCCACTCGGTTTTGAGACACATGACAGGGAGCCTCATGTATGTAGATTGAAGAAATCCCTGTACAGTTTGAAACAGGCACCCAGGACATGGTACGGCAGAATTGATAGCTTTCTATGCAGTTTGGGCTTTACCAAGAGTAAAGCAGATTCCAACCTTTACTATAAGGTTGAAGATGGAAACCCAGTGATTCTTCTACTATATGTAGATGATCTGTTTTTGATAGGTCTGGATAGGTTGATTATTGATATAAAGAGAAATCTTGCTGTCGAGTTCGAGATGAAAAACTTGGGGATGATGCATTAATTTCTAGGTATGGAGGTGTGGCAGAGTGCGGATGGGATCTTCCTTGGACAAGGGAAGTATGCAGTAGAGATCCTGAAGAGGTTTGGGATGATGGACTGCAAGATTATGGCCACACCTATGGCATCAAACCTAAAGCTATTGAATGATGCTTCTTTAGAGATGGTTGATGCTACGATGTATCGTCAGATGATTGCGTCATTGATGTGCCTAACGAACATGAGACTAGACATTTGCTTTGCTGTGAACACCTTGAGCCAGTTCTTAACAGATCTGAGAAATGTTCACTTGATTGCTACAAATCATATTCTAAGGTACTTGAGGGGTACAATTGACTATGGGCTCAAGTATGATGTGAATCAAAATATTAAACTGGAGGGTTATGTTGATTCAGATTGGGTAGGCAGTGCCATCGATAGGAAGAGCACTTTAGGATGTTGCTTCAGTATGGGATCAGGTGTGATCTCTTAGTTTAGCAGGAAGCAATCCTGTGTGGCACTGAGTACAGCTGAAGCAGAGTATGTCGCAGCTTGTTCAGCTAGTTGTGAGGTAGTGTGGCTACAAAAGCTACTATTTGGTATATTTGATATCCAGTTGGATGCTACTTGTATACATTGTGACAATCAGAGTTGTGTAAAGTTGTCAGAGAATCTAGTGTTCCATGACAAGTCAAAGCATATCAAGATCAAGTATCACTATATCAGGGATATGGTGCAGAGGGGAGTAGTGAAGCTCCAATATGTTGTGATGGAGGAACAGATTGCTGATGTGTTGACGAAGCCATTAACCAGACTGAAGTTTGAGTACTTTAGGGAGAATCTTGGTGTTATCCAGATCGAGGTTTCCTCCAAGGGAAAGTGATGAGTCCCAAAGCCATTCTAACAAGAAGGTCAGATCTAAGGGCTGAGCCATTCTATTCATGGTGAGAGGATTTAGTTCCTTCCATGTCATATGTGAGTGTTGGCCATTCTTTAGAGTAGGAAAGATGTAAGGGCTACCACCATTCTGACGAGCAGGTCAGATGTAAGGGAAGAGCCATTCTGTTCATGGCTAAAGGATTTAGTTCCTTCCATGTCAGATGTGAGTGCTGGCCATTCTATCGAGTAGGAAAGATGTAAGGGATACCGCCATTTTGATGAGCAGGTCAGATGTAAGGGCAGAGCCATTCTATTCATGCCTAAAGGATTTAGTTCCTTCCAGGTTAGATGTGAGTGTTGGCCATTCTGTCGAGTAGGACAGATGTAAGGGCTACTGTCATTTTGATGAGCATGTCAGATGTAAGGGAAAATCCATTCTAACAAGTAGGTCATATGTGATTGCTGGCCATTCTGTCGAGTAGGACAGATGTAAGGGCTACCACTATTCTGACGAGTAGGTCAGATGTGAGTGCTGGCCATTCTGATGTAGGATGAGCTCCTACATAGATATAAGGGCTACCGCCTTTCTAACGAGTAGGTCAGATGTGAGTGATGGCCATTCTGATGTAGGATGAGCTCCTACATAGATATAAGGGCTACCTCCCTTCTAACGAGTAGGTCATATGTGAGTGCTGGCCATTTTGATGTGAATATAGGATTAGGTCCTATATGATCAAATATAAGGGCCAGCGCCTTTCTGACGAGTATGTCAAATGTGAGTGCTGGCCATTCTAATGAGTAGGTCAGATATAAGGGCTACCAAAGACCTACGAGGAGGTAGGCGTACACCCAGCATGAAATAAGGATGGCTTTGTATAACTTCCTATGACGAGATAGCACACACATGATGATGACCAGGTGAGATCCAGATTGAGCTATGATCCAGATCCAGTTATGATGACTCCGAGAGATCCATATCGAGTGATGATCCAGATTCGACAATGATGATCTAGATTGAGAGGTGATCCAGATCCATATCCAAATCAAGTGATGATCCAGATCTAGTCCAGTGATGATGATCCAGATCGAGTGATGATCCAAATTTAGTGATGATGATCCAGATCCAGTGATGTTGATCCAGATCGAGAGATGATCCAGATCTAGTGATGATGTCCCATGATGATCCAGATCGAGAGATGATCGATATTCGAAGGATATAGAGAAGAAGACTTGAAGACTCAGAAGACTCGAGATGAAGATGATGAGATGATCCACTTGATACAGAGAAGAAGACCAGTGCTGAAAATTGTGTCAAAAGAATACCTTCCTAGTTAAGAGGGAGTGTTGATCTATTTGTAAATTTGGAATGTATTCATCTATGTATCTTATGTATTGTAACCTGATGTTT
Organism: Pseudotsuga menziesii; assembly: GCA_001517045.1. NCBI lineage: Eukaryota > Viridiplantae > Streptophyta > Pinopsida > Pinales > Pinaceae > Pseudotsuga > Pseudotsuga menziesii. The sequence goes on from LPNX010380965.1 coordinate 783,484, forward strand.
ATTCCAGGATTTATCTATTATGTATTTGAGTCATGTTGTCATGCCCCGATGTTCCGATAGGGAGGATCAATAATGTAAACAAGTCATGTCAAGTCATAGTGGGTAACCCTCCGATTGTCTAAGGGTTAAAGTCCCCACAGTTCCGGGGCACTAGGGTTATTAGACTCTCCTGGTAGAGGTCAGCCCTAGTAGGGTGTTATTCATGTTGGGATTAGTATAAATAGACAGCTGGGTTCTCTATTTACTACACATCACTCACACACTTAAGTGTAGCACATAGTTGAGGAAGGAGAAGACACTAGGGCTAGACAAGAAGAAGATTACTGCTGTTGAGAGTGCATCTTACTGTTTTGGGGTTTTACATTTTGTGTTGATTCTATATCTGAGGAAGTTGCGGGTTTTTCTCCATTTATGGTTTCCCCGATCAAAAACACTGTGTTCATTGTCTCTTTTGTTTGATTGTTGTACTTTTTATTCTCTCAGTAAAGATCCTAACATAATGCTAGCTTAATGTTGAAAAACTAACAGATCTAGTGATGATGATCCAATAGTGATGATCCAGATCCAGTGATGATGATCCAGATCGAGTGATGATCCAGATCTAGTGATGATGTTCTAGTGATGGTCCAGATCGAGTGATGATCCAGATCCAATGATGAAGATGACTTGAAGATGAAGATAACTTGAAGATGAACATGACTTGAAGATGACGAGGACTCGACGATGATCCAGATTGTACAGAGAAGAAGACTTATGCTGATAGATGGTGTCGAGATAATACCTTCTTAGTTAAGAGGGGCTATTAATGTATTTGTAACTTCCACTAGTACAAAATGAGAAATTAATGACTAAAAAAATGACTAAAATCAGGCTATAAACGACTATTTTTGAGTTAGCGACTAATAGTAGCTAATTTCCACTATCTTATAGTTAGTCATATTTCACTTAGTCATTAATACCTTGACTTATTAGTCAATGATTTAGTCATGGATTTAGTCACTAATTGCACCAATAAATGACCAAATATACGACTAAATAAGCAACTAGATGATAACATATTAATGACTAAGATAAATACGACTAGATATAGAAAATTGGCTACTAATAGTGGTATATATGTGAATTTACTCATTTTTGTAGTCACAAATTTATGATAGGGTACGGAGGAATCAAGCCACCAACCTCCTGCCTATAATTAGGTAGGTGCTCTACCATTGAGCTAGCACCCTTTAAGAAGTTGTTATTGCTTGATAATGATGATAATAAAAAAATTTGCATTATTCATGCATACAAAGTAATGATTATCAAGTTACTATAGATCCATAATGGCTTACCCTTTACTAGTCCTTCAAGACATTTTTTCACTAAATAAATTCATTTGAAAGACTTGAAGGACTATTACAGGGTAAGCCATTATGTATCTATAGTAACTTGGTAATAATTATTTTTGTATGTCAATTCATCACATTCTACACAAACAAATCTTTTCAATGATAACCAATCCAAAATAACCAATTAGCACTCAAATAACACACCAATCAAACTTCCCCTCTTGAAGGGGTAATGCAATTCCTATACTCACCGAATTTCTTTTGATTACAATCTTAGGACACATTTTATAACCACCCAATATAGTGAAAACCATTGGAAAATATGTGAGAGTTTCAACAAACTCATTTTTAAAAGAAATAATCATGGAAAATAGAAAACGCTAAAACAATGCACTGTTAAAAATGTTACATAATAAATCCTTATGGAAACACAAACTCTTAATGCAAAACTCGATTGCCAATTGATTCACCAAATGATTTCAATTTTGGGTTGTGAAGCTTTGGATTAGAGAGAGTCATTGCTGATATAAAAGAACTTTTATGCATTATCACAACAATAGAAAAATAATATTATAACGATCATTGTGTAGTATATACACATATTTGGTCTTTAATGAATACAATTAAGAATGCAATGTCACTTGATTGCATTGTAGCCATTATTTCCCACTACTAAAATATCTTTGACATGCCTTTACATGACCTCACATAGGACAATCCTTGCATTGTCCTCCACCATCTTTGCTTCAAGGTTACGAATTAGCAATCACATATGGGAAAAAATGTCTGCAACCACATATGGGAAAAAATGAAAAAAAAATCGATGGCCATGATTTAGAGTGAAACTGAGGACTTAAAAATATGCTCTTCCATAATCCTTTGGATTTTTCTAGGCATTTGGCCCCAATTCTCTTCAAATCCAACTTCACCGACAACAAGACATACACTATCCTTGTAATGTCATCATGAGATTGAGTCCTTCATTTAATGGGAGAATAGAAGTTAACATAAAATATGGTTATCTAGAAGATAACCAATTAGCTAATTTTCAGGTATTATCCCTGGACTCTTTTACAAGGAAAGTTGAAGAGAATGAGACAAACCTATTCTCCCATAATTTATCCTCCCTGCTAACACGAACTTCCTCAATATTCTTGATGGCCTTCAAAGTATTTTGAACATTTATATCATATCTCTCAAGCATGTTTCTTCTTCTCTCAAACTCGAGCGTTGTGTCTTGTTTGTTTCAAAGCAATGGTATTAACTGAAAATTTTGTATGTCTAATAATGTCGTCAAATTAACTATGTCCACATCCAAACATGGCCTTAAACATTTGGTATGGCACAAAAAATGAAATGGTTTTCCTTGCATTCTTCAAAATTATTAAAAAAAATTACTATTGTTGCAAAAATTGACTGATCTCGAAGTTTGTTTTGGAAAATATCTAAGTGCAAAGAGATAGACCCAAATAAGTAATCATTTGTATTGCAAGTTTGGATGAAAATTGTGGCACAACATGGGAAAACATGGGAAAACATGTCAACATGTCTCATGAGCACACAAAAGATACCTTAGTAAGCTCTTTTCCATGTAGCTTTCTGTATGCTTTAGTCCACTTCACCTTTCGAGGGTTACATTTCATTTTGAAATTATTATGATATTTGGAACGGCAAAACCGAAATACCTAAAAATTAGAAAAAAGAAGTTAGGAGATAGCACTATCATTTTAGTAGGCTATGAAGAAACTTAAAAAATTGCAAGATATGGCCTTTTTGGACAACTCAAATTCAATCTAAAATGTTATATTAATTGGATTACTGCTAGGTTCAGGATGGATAACAACCTACCTATTTTTCCTCCCAATCTTAGCTCAGTTAAAACGGGTGGAATATTCCTTTTGAAATGTGTCATTTATCCATGTTTATAAATAAATAAATGCAGTGGCAAACATTATGTCCAATGAAGGCTTGAGTTTGAATTTCATTACAACCTGAGTCCTGCATATAGGAGTACAAAGAGGATATTGGTATGCCATATCATCCATGGAAATTCAATCTGATATTAATTCATTTGAAAGGAGAAGACTTTGATCATGAAGCTATCTCAAAGGAGCAGTTGTTGACAAGCTACTCCTTGATGAATTTCTTAAACCTACAATTGAATGTAAAAATAAAATAACAATAAGTATATTTTCCTTCAGTAAAAATAAAAATAAGAGTAAATAGACAGATAGCTTACTCAAATGTCGTTAGGGGATCAGATGATGCAATGGTCATCCGCAATTGTGTTCTATCAGATGGGTATGTTTTAACTCTAATATGATGCATCAAAATACATGGCATAAGCACAGTATTCCTTGGGAAAACTAAATAAATGAAAAATGAAAATAATTGTACTGAGTAGTTAGTTGTGTACAAAGAAAAGTGTGGCTTTGGTAGCCTCAAAATAAAATGTGGTACTTGCAACTAAATTGTTAGTATTGGGATCCTACAAGATTTTTTTTTTTTCATGTAGTCAATCTATCAGTCAGAGACAAGATATTGTAAAAATACATACATAGGACTATACTCAGAATTCATGGAGAAACAATTATCCGAAGGCTGTTGAACAAATTTTCCATTTCAGAAAGTGATAAAGGCTTCAGACCTATAACCTACATTTAAAACAATCCTTCAAGTTAGAGATCACCTAGATAAACTAACTAAATCCAGTGCAGCCTCAAATCAGCACAAGAAAAATTTGTAGGAGATGATTGGCCTCAAAATAATAGTAACTAGAAACATTTTGCAGCTATACTAAACACCTTACCAACCATTCTTACAAGCCAATATCAACTAATAGAGAGTCATGGATAAATGGTCATGGCACGTGATTTACAAGTTTCATTGCTCAATGTTCAACTCACCAACTATGTTCAAGTATATCATGGTATTTTGATAAATTGCAGGCAGGCCTTGTAGCATTTGATGCATAAATTGTCAAGTTAAAAGAAAGACTGATAATGCAAAAGTTGAGGAGAGGGTACACACATTGTCACCCATATCGTGTTCATGTTCAAACCCAGCAACTATGAAAATCCAAAAAATATTGCCATGCCAAATACAGTGGATAAAATTCACCATTAAGTTCAAAATTTAAACTTAGAATGGATTTCTTTTAATTATATAACTTAAAATGAATTTACTATTGAGCTATATAATTTGTTGTTTTAGTATATCTGATAAATTATATATTCATTTACAAATATATAAATTTATATGAACATAGATAACTTACATAAGGAATATTATATTTATATTATATAAAAAATATGTAGTTAATTTTTCCTGTAGCAGTTCAATCGTAGTGAGTTTAACTAGAACCCAAGGTATTCACAAATCCAAGTTTACTCAATGTCTTCTCCATCCATACAATGGTAGAGGTATTAGGAGACAACGAACTACTATTTTCTTTACTATTAACTGGTAGAGCGTCCATACAATAGACAGTATGGATATATGGAATCCACATAATAGATGGAGGGCACATTACACAGTTACATCTATCTGATAGACAGAGGTATATTGGATAGTTTCATGTGAAAATGGAGAGCACAATCAATCGCTGCATGTGCAAATAGAGAGACATCATATGAAAACAGATGGCACATTCTAGAAGATTAATTATTAAATGGAAGCTAGGTTGAAAGGTGAATAACTAGTCGAACATCACAAAATTTATACCACTGCTTATCAAACACACCAAATTTCAAATTTCATCAATGAAATCCGATGAAAATGGTGACTTAGGATACACATAGACATGACCTACTTGGTTACCACAACTTCAGATGTTCAAGAACAGGGTGTTAGCATCAAGCTAGAGAAAATTTAAAATATTCCTTTAAGGAATGAGACATATCTTTCCTCCCTCAACCATGTCTAGGTTTAAAGACTCATATCATAAAAAGGCTTGTAATGTAACCTATATCTCCACTTAGAGGTCCCACGTGGTGGTTTGAGTTGTTTTTCATGTCCATGGATGTCTAGCATTCTTCTTTGGAATCCAAACCCTGGGTATCTTCACCTAACCATGTTAAAGGTCACATAGTGTTCAAAGTATCCTTTTTAAAGACAAGGATACCCATGGAAAGTCTTAAATAATTCTATCATCCCTTTTAAAAATTGTTCAATCAACAAAGGCATAAACATTTAAAGGAACAAATACCAATGGTGTCACTTGTCAAGGACAATTTCCATATACTATCCTAAAAGGTGAACAATCAGTCTAAAATACCCTATGTAACTTGATCCTTGTATCATCTCGACACCTGCAAAGCACTATAGTAGTATAAATCAATGAATAAGAGGTATTGAGAATATAGAGTGTAGCTTCCTCAAATCTACGAATACCTACTAGCAATATGCATGAAACTTTCTTTTGGGCAATAACTTATAATTCTACTCTTGTGTTTTGTGAATAGTATTGATTCTTAACTTTGTTTTATTTTTATTTATTTATATATATTTTTGTACTTGTTGTTTTGCTGCTGTATCTGAATCCCATCTTTTAAAAAATCTAGCAAATTTGTATCCGGATCTGTATCTCTATCCTGGTAACATAGGCCTATACTAATCCTGTAATCCTCGTTGATGGTGCCAAAAAAATAGGCCCCACATCAAATAAGGTTGGATGAGGTACATGCAAAAAATCCAAACTTTGATATAATCATTAAAGTCTTAATTTGACAGAACATAGAATCAAGTTTCCTATCAAGTACAGATTGTCAAAACGGAGAAGCAACATGTGAATATCAAGGGGGAAAGCGGATACTTGGTGATATAATCTATAAAATGATATTTGCAACATTGGTTCTGATGTTTGTTCCTGTTCAGCCATTTCCAATATATATGGTTGATATAGCATAGATTTTCATGGGATAAAGAGACCTACTTTTTTCCAATGGGGAACATTCAATGTTGCTATTTATCATGGTGCAAACATAGAACTTGTTCTAGGGATATTAGAAACTAGTGATGTTGAATCGGTTCTTACAAGTTTTGATACATTTGGAATTCATGGTGTAAGGTTGTGTGAGGTGAAATGGGAATTGGTTATTGTTGATGAATCATTTAAAAAATGAAAAATCACAGCTTTACAAGGCTTGACATAGAATTAAAACTAAGAAGTGTTATGGGCTTATGGGGATAATAATGCAAAATAAAATTATGGATTTATTCAATGTTTTTTATTTGGTTTCTTATGGATGCTTGGGGGCCTGTGAATTTTTTTTAGATTTCTATGATGAGCCTCTCAGGCAGTGACCAGGGATAAGTGCCCTTGAAAGGTTTGTGCAAATTGCAGGGGAGTACAAACAACATTTTCTACGAGTGTTGCAAAGATACCTTTTGAGAAGGACATAGGAAGATACTATAGGGAATCTTATGATGAGAAAGGAATATAATGTTTTCCTTTGTGCTATGAGCCTATTGCAGAGATGTGTTTACAAATGACTGTTCGAATTCCTAGACTTTTAATGTCTTATTTCGAAGGATCTTCCTTGTAGCTGTGGGAGTCATCTAACTCAGGTTCAGTATTTACACAAGACAATTCTAGATGGGATCATTTGGTCTTATATTCATTGAAATAATCCTTATGGTTGTGCCCTATTTTCCTTACACTACCTTATCTGGCAAAGCTTCATCAGGTCATCAACCATTTGGAGCTAATTACACCAAACCCTGAGGATGATCTAGAAAAGCAAAAGATGGATGAGGCTCTAGCTGTGTTTGTTTTTGAAAAGGATGTTGAATTTATTGGTGGAGTCATGCAAGATGAGATTTTCATGGGCCTCAGTGACTCACAATGTTGTGGAAAAATGTAGGCCTTGAAGAAACTAATGGCATCTTAGATTTCACAAGGAAAAAAAATACTGCTCTTTAGCTATCCTGTCAGGATATTAAACATACTGAAGAAAATTCTTATTTGTCAGGGATATTTCATTTCATGGCTTGATGGTTCAATTCTAATGGATACTTTCCAGCCCTTGTTGACAATTTTAATAGAAGACCAAGCAAGTAGGTCTTCCTTGTATCCACTCATTCTGGTGGTTTAGGAATAAATCTTATTAGTGCAAATTAAGGCCATACACAAATGTTTCTGAGTCTAAAATTGTTTTTTTATCTTTCTCTTCTGGCATAAAAAACCAGCTTGAAATATGCAATTTTTTCAGACATGGTCGAAGCAAAAAGATTATGCCCTGGACCAACTTACTAAGCAATAAAAATGTTGCACAAGTAATTTACATTTAACATCATGTTCATTTTCATGCGAAAAAAATACCAAATATATTTTCTAATGCCAAACTATGCCAATAACTCATTATAAGCAAACCTGTGATTTTCTTTTCCAGGGCCCAAACAATGCACAAAAAGGTACTTGTCACAATATATAGATGGTGATCTAGCACAAATACAAGGCACAACTTGTTTTAAAATAGTTGAGATACAACTGCTTTTCCATTGAACAAGCTAACATGCATTGATGGATCCACATAGTTGATATTTTCTCTTCTACATAGAGTTCTACAAGATATTTGCTTTTGCAATGTATTAATCAATGCAACACTTCCATTTTTTCCAACCTTGTAGTCTCCTCAAATCGACTTGAAGCAAGAAGACAATGTCTTGGGAAAGACTATTCAACAATTGAAATCTTGAAAAAGTAAGTTGCACGATGCATTATCTTGATTTAAAATATATTTTCCAGTGCCACACTGCACTAGAAACCCATAGTAATCCAAGGCCTCATTTGTTTTTCCCAATTCCTAATCAATGCATGGATAGATTCTTGTCGCATCATGTAGATGGTGATCTCAACCAAATGCATGATGCAATATGTTTTGAACACTAATACCATTGAACTATATTTTTTGAAACAACATCTCATCTTCTCTAGATAAAGATATTAGTTTTAAACTACTCTTAAACCAACTACACTGTAGATGTTATTTCATTGAACATGTTGATCTACACCAATCGATTCACATACTTCTTTTCTACATGCAAATATGTCACATAATTCATCTTGCAACAATAGAACATGTAAGATTGGTCCTTTTCCCCTTCTATTACATCTCTTTATGGATCAATTCAAGGTTTTACCCCTCAGACTTCTTTCCCTCCAGATCTCACACAACATTGAATATTAACCCAAAGAATTCAAGCCAATTGATTCTCACAATCACTCGCACATTAAAGATTTATTTTGTTTCCATTAATCTTGTAAAAAATTGAAACAAAATATCAGAAAAACTAAGAATAACCTTTTCCAGGCTTTTGGTATAATCTATTTGAAAATTTGCAGAGCTTTTGCAATTTTTCATTTTTCTTTTGACATTTTCTGATTTGCTTTCTGCAAATTTTAACTCTTTGTTATCTGTTCTTATAGATGACACTCAAATAACTGTATGCAGACAAGCTCAATCGATACAGAGGTAAGAACCATGTTTAATTTTCCTTTAATTTACAGCCAATGTGATCCTGGGTGAAGAAACAAAAAAAATATCTATCTTTTTAGTCACTAGATCTCGGCTTTTGTTTGTTGTCAATTGTTAGTTGATCCCTTTGTGCCTACTTTTGAGTCATGGTTTTCAGGTCCATACAAGACTTTGGTATTCAATTAGGCCTACAATATTTCTATCAAGATCAACAATAAATATTTTCAGTCCAATTTCACCAATCCATTCTAATTTCTACTGAACTCTGGAATTTCTCATACCTAGTTATGTATTTTATCCAATACTCAACATTCAAAAAATAAATGTATCCAACACCTTCTCAAAGTGGTGCCATGTTCTATTGCATTGGTCCTTTTCCCATAGAACCATTAAAAAATGGCTTATAAGCCAAGGCTTTGTTTGCATAACAACCTTTATACTTTGACCAAATATGTGCGCCATCCACTTGCTTTTAATCAAGTTTATGATGATGATGATGATGGTTAATGTCCACTCAGACCAAACTTTGGTCTATTGAACCCAAAGAAAGAATTATTTAGTTTGTTTTAAAATTGTATTTCTATGCTCAAAGAGCTTAAAGACAAGCATCGCGAGCTCGCTATGATACTACCAGAGGAATGCCACTGAGAAGAATTTGGTCCAAGCTGGTTATCATTCATGGCAAGAGCTTTTGTTGAGGTGATCACTGTATGACTACTAGTGTTTTTTTTTGCAATTCTTGTTAGAATTTTGACCAATTTTGATATGCATTGCATAGTCCTAACCCCTATGATTCTTTTGATATTTCCATGACAGAATCTTGATTAGAATAACTCACACTAAGGTCACTTGAGCCCTCTTTGCCTTTTCTTTTTTTTTGATGAGTAATAAATACCAATCAGGCCACCCATTTGTTTTATTTGATACTCTGGTGGATGATACCCAGTAACACAGGAAAATCCTGAAGTAATTCTAGTCAGGACCAGCCCTACAACACACTACGACCTTACTTCAGTGACCAGGGTTGAAGTAGTCAGATGGTTTTGTGGGTTACTATTAAGGGGAATGTAACGAAAAAAACTATGAGATTACCAGTATGGTCTATTTGATGGTTTTTTGAGTGAACTTATGGGATACTTGTATTGCAAGGAGTATGATGAATATGATAGGACTGATGTTATTTATAAATTTGGGAGGAGATTGAAGATTGAGAAAGATGGGTTTGGGATCTGAGGGAACTCCAGTGATTAGTGGAGTGATTTTTCTAGATTTTCTTGTGGAGATAGGACCTTCAAGCTTCCCAATCCCATGTATTTCATTTCCTGATATGAATGGTTTTTGATGTGTTTCATTGGATTATGGAGAACATTAGCCATGGTCCAAGAAATTTACAATTGACAATACAAAGGGACATGATCATGTATTGGGCTTGAAGATCTCAGTGATGTGAATGTTACTACTATCCTTTGCTTTGAAGTTGACAAAAAAATCATGTAATCTTTCTTATCTGCTATTATCACAGAGCCCTAATTTTTTAAATTTTTTTATTTTAAATGTCTGATCGATAGTATTCTTGTTACTTGGTGGTGGTGTTTCCGCCTTACACACACCTGGGTCATGTGGTAGAAATATTCACGCCACTCGGTGTGTCATTGGGGGAAAGTCTCAAGTCAAGGATGTCACCTTGTTCTTGACTCCTCCGTTTAGTCTCAACTCCTAACGAAGCCAAGGGGGGTGGACCCTATTCAGCTACTAATGCTAAATTACTTAGTAAGGTGATGTTGAACTGAATGAGTTATTTAGGAGTTTGAAATTTAACCATAAACAACCATAGATGACAAGATACAAAATGAGCGCATGAAAGCACAATGCTGAGACACAATATAAATATATAGCAAGAAAATAACCAGTGCCTTAAAATGGAGTAAAAAAGAAATCAATGTACTTGCATGTGCTTGGAGTGAATGTTTTTCAATTGCATCTTGGTACATTTTAAGTTAATGTGAAAATATGAGTTGATTAAAATTAGGTGAAGGGGTGGACTCTAGATATACCCAAGAGTACTTGGAGTATGTCTAAAACTAAACCTTCACGGCTACCCACAAGGAATATGTGGGATGAATGGAGTCTCTGGGGCTATTGTTCATAACACACCCGTTAGGATGTGATAGAGATCAGTGCCCCAAGGTCACTTTTCAGAAGTTCTCACTTCCTTTGGGTATTTTGCCACCGTAATGGTTTGATCTAGGTGTTGGATTTTCACCTGATGGTTTGTCAATTTGGGAGAGTGAATCCTAATTATACTAGTCACTCAAATTATTCTAATACAGATTGAATGATAGGAAAAACCACAGCCAAGTGCAGAGAATACACACCGGAGTCTTGTCAATTTTAGTAAATTTTGAGATGGATGTTCTTGTTAAAAAAGAAAACCCTCTAGGAACCTCTTTCGGTCCAAGTGGACCTCAATCGGGGAATCAAGGAGGGGTTGATTTTATTATGGTTACTAAAATAAATGATGACAGCAAATGAAACATAAAAAAATGAGCAAACCACAATTTCCTAATTAGACTACCACGAACCTTTCTTCACCTTTCGGCTCAAAAGGAGGCTCGTGGGGTAAGTATTAAAGTTACTTTGAAACCGATAGAAATGGAATGTGGAATTGATTTTAAATCAAAGTATACTAACCTGTAGATTAATACTATGCTAGATTGAAAAAATATGAACGAAAGCAAAAAATGACACGGACGCAAATCCCCCCAGGGGGGATGGGGAATGGGCTCGAAAGAGCCTATTCAAAAAATATTTTTATAACCAGAAGTTACAATATCATAAAAATGATATGATTCCTCTTGATTCTTATATAGAATGAAATCAAGAGCTTACAAAGTGCGAAAATTAAAGGTTTTAGTAAAAAAGGGAGACCCCTGGGGGGATTCAGAGGCCCAAAAGTCACTTTCGAGCAGCATCTCCTCCTTTTTTTGGTTATACATTCTAAAAAAAAGCAATATTATTAGAATTAAATATGGCCAAAATCACTCTAAAAGTACGTTTGGGTCAGCTTACTTTTAACCAAAAAAAGGCTAAGTTAAAACTACTTAAAAAAAGTAAAAAGGGAACCAAGGAAAGCAACATTTCCTTGGGATATTGGATTGAATTTTAGGCACCCATTATTATGTTCCCTAATTTCTATATTTATCCTTTATAACAGAAAACATAAATCTAATGCATGCAAGCTACAAATTCTCTTTAAAATTCCATGCAAAAAGGACGATTTCCCTAAAGCTAGATCTAGAATGCTTATGAAACCTTTTAAGAACAAGATCTAGATTATGGGATTTCAGAAGATATATCTATGTTAAATTTACTTTAAGATAATAGATCTAAACAATGTCAAAGTTGTGAATAAATTAACTAGGTACAGAATTGATTTTGAAGGAGGAAGAGGAGGAGAGAAATGTTGGTAGCCTTGAAGATCCACCGTGAATCTTTCAAGTGGAATGTTGAGGAACTATGCCTTTGGAAGGTTTTGGAGAGAGTGAAGAAGGAAACTATAGGAGAATCCTCTCCAATCTAGGAACTTGCAGCTTAGCTGAAATAAAAAAAACTTGCCGAAATACTTGTGAGATCCGATTAGTACATACATAGAGATTCAGAATAACATGCATATAAACTTATAAAACATGCTGAATCTAGATCTCTAAACATGCATCAAAGGAAAGAGATGGCCAATAAAATTATTGAAAAGCAACTTTCCTATCAAGATTATAATAAGCTTATTATCAATCTTAGCAATGAATCCACAAGCAATCAACAAATTATGACATAGATACAGGTTACCTCAGTAAAAAATGGCAATGATCATCCACACATACAATGGCATAACATTGTCTTGCCTCCAAAGATTCTATTTATTTCAAATGAACAATAACAACAGTACAATAGAAGAAGCACCTCAATCCCAATTCTAACTAACTTGGAAGAGGAGGCTTATGCTTGGATATATACAAAAACTAGGAGATCCAGCCCAGGGGGGCACAAATCCAAAGGAGATAGACCAAATCAGCTGATGCATAGTCAATCAATGCATATCTGAAGCTGAACTGAGCTAGATCTGAGTCTCACTAAGTGCAATTATTGATTGGAAAGCTTATCTGACTGACACCTCAACCTGTTGACTGAAGCATCCACCAAAACTCATCCAAATGAGCCAAAACATGTGGAGGAGAGAGGGAGGGAAAAATTCCCCATAAAGGATGCTGAAGATCAACTCTGGATCTTATTTGATCACCTCCTTCAGTTAATCTGGTTCAGATATGACTGATTTCAATCAAATCGGCTGAGAATCCACTGATCTATGATTCTAGATTTGCTCCATTATTCATCAATTTATTGATTAAAATAATCAATAATTGATTTTTGTGGCTTTCTGACCTGAGTGATGGAAAATCACTCAAAACTAGGAAATAGTGGCTCCATGGGTTTACATGGTGCTCTCAGCTTGAAAATGAGCACCTACATGACTGAAACTGATTATTTGGCCCACTTTTATTATGTAGAAATTCAGGCCTGCAGTAGATTAATTTCACTCACATCAATTAACAATTGATCATGCAAATTATCAACAATGGAGACTGAATATGGAGCTGTAA
>LPNX010380979.1:7262-34503 GCA_001517045.1 Pseudotsuga menziesii
TGCTACGTTATGATAATGAAATAAAATGCATCGGTGGGTTTTTTAATTTAAAAATAAAAATAAAAATCTATATTTTAGTACTAATTGTCTTAACCTAACTCACTGCACTTTGTAAAAGGAATGTGCACCATATTGTTTTGACAAAATTGAAACTAAAAACCTATAATGTATAAAAAATTGATAAACTCATTTGATAGTCCATGTATTGTAATGCCCCTTGAGTGCAATAATTTGTATGTTTTAGATGCATTGAAGAGAGTTTGTTTAAAACTAAAAAAAACAATTTTTTTTCACAGATTGAGTATAACAACATTTACAATGTATTGTTAATTAGGAAATTAACGTGCTATGGAATCACATTAATACATTTGTAGAATATCAAAACACCAATGAGAACCTCCTTTAAAACCTTAGGTTGCCCACCTCCATTAACAACCTTCGCTATAAACATACAAGGGATAATTTTGGGAAGAAGTTTCAGATACCATTCGTTAGAAATATCACGATACTAGCCTCATCTACTTTTTCTAATAAACAATGAAGAAGCAACATATTTGGAATCTTATATTGTTGATGGTGATATTGGAATTAACTACTAAAATTTGTTTAATCGATATACATACTTGAGCCAAGGCTAAATGGTTATAACGCATAATGGCATTCTAGATCCCATGTCAATCAAATGCTATTATAATCCATAGGATTATAAAGATGAAACATTGGACAACTCCTCAGATTCTTCCTGCAAATTGTACAATTTATATTCTTGTTAAACACAGTTCCTGATAAGGCTAACGTTCTTCCTGCAAATTGTACAATTTATATTATCGTTAAACACATACCTTAACAAGACTCGGCTATAGAAATCATAAAAAATTCCAGAATATACACATTTCAGCAATTGCACAAGATTCAAGTACAAGAAATGTGCAAAATCTCTAAGTAATTATTATTCAATCGTATGCAAGGTATTCCAACAGAGATATTAATTTAATTTCTAATGAAACGTCTCCAAAATGTACAACGGTAAATGTGATACAAGTTCACCTGTTCTATCTTTTATTTGACTAATCTGAATTAAACTTTGATTGATCAGATACTTCCATTTTCTAGCTATGCGACTTGTCCTATTGCCAATATAGGATACTATGGGCCTGTCTTGGCAACCATATCTCCTCAAGATGACTTGTATTCTATTTACAAATACTAAATTATATAATATTTTATGGATTTTCTGTGGTGGAACCCTGAAAAATCTGTTGTTATGGATGTCAAAAATGTTGGTTGGTGCCAAAACTTGTACTACTGCAGTTACCAGAGTTTCAAAACTGTTGAGAAATACAAAGTTTCCTTCCATTAAATTAGCAAACTAAATAAGCAGATTGCTGGTTAGGTCTATAAAAATGCAAGATTTGACATGACTAATTATGACAGGAAAATAATTATGCCTATTCTTTTTAGATGCACTAACCAACAAATTACCTATTGAGATGTTGGAAAATAGTTAAGTTGTTTACTGATTCAATACCTAGGCATGTCATAAAAATAAATAAAATGATGTCATAAAACTTACTGGCTTTTATACCTAGAAATATGCACCCTTACATTCATATGAGGCAGTCTTGCTGAATAAATGAGAATCAAACCAGCCAATGCTAGAACAAGTCTAATAAAGCTCAGTAATATATTGGCAAAGCAGTCCTCAAATTGAGTATTTGAACCAAAAAATTTCCTTAGGAAATGACAAGATCTGAATTCATTTTACCGGTACAATGTTTTTTCATATGCAAGTGTATCTGAGTAGAACCCTAACTAGAAACAACAAAAGAAACAGAGTAATAGTGAAACTTATAGAGAAAATGGAGACGACAAACTGCCTTTTTTGTCAAGCCAGACCTACAAAGAAGCAAGAAATATACTCTCTTTATTTTAAAAATATGATAATTCACCTAAACAATATGTTATAACAAAGCTAATATCATCTATAGGAAATCCCATCTTAAGTTGAGTCTGAGAAAGCCAACGAAGCATTGCATCATGTAAGACAACCTCTATCTGTTGAAAATTGGAAATACTAAATATAATTTGTCTTTGTATGTTTCTGTCAAAAGCTTTTGTGCATTGGCCTGGTATGTGAAAACTCAAAATCTTTCTCTGTGGTAGGCACATGCAAACTTACTATAGGTGAACTTACTGAAAAATCACATATAGATAATACTTTATCCCTAAACTATGATTGGCTAATTAGTCACCAAAGTTTTTACACATCACCAAAAAAAAAGTACAAATAAAAAAATGCAATACATGCCTTGTTAAACAGAGGCAAAAAGATCAAACCATACACCATACACCTTGTTGCATAAGAATACAAAAAGGTCAAACCATCCTTTGTTCACAAGGAGAGCATTACAATGGCAAACAAATTTTGATTCATGATAATTTCACAAATGAATTACAGAAATAGAAATATGTACCATTGGGAAGTTGTGGGTCACTACTTAAAATTCAGTAAAATCCACTAGCCTGAGCAAAAGATATAAGAAAAATGAGGATCTAATCAAAATTGTAATTGCAATTTTAATTTGAAAAAAAAAAACTATGGATGATAGATATAAGAGTTAAAATGAGAAGAGATATACATACACAGATCATATTGACTAATCCTGTTCTACCTTTTATTTGACTGATATGAAGTAAAAATTGACTGATCTGATACTTCCATCTTCTAGCTATGTTAGTTGTCATGTTTACAACATTTAGCAATTTGTGAACCCTTTTGTTTTTTTCCAGCTTTGGATACACATAATATCTCAACCACTTCAACCTTTAGATTTTCAATGTCCTTGTTTCCCGCCAACCCTTTGTTGAAGTCCTTAAGAAGCTTCTCATGTTCCTTCTGGATAGACAAAGTGATGAGAATCGATTGGTGCAAGAACTCTCCAATCTGCTCAAAATCAGCTTCCTTAAGAACTCTGGAGGTCATTGCAAGGGTACCTGCAAAGAAAGAACAAGTTATTGAAATATAAACACACAATCCAAACAATCAAGATTCAACCTCCATTCACCCACTAGTGAATGTTGTTTACCTATGTAGTATTAATTTCTAACCTCAACAACTATTGATATATGAATTGAACCTTCAACCATCCAATCGATGATTATTTAAGCATGATTACTCTCAGATAGTAAGCACCAATATACTATAAATCATACAGACAAAATTCCCTAGTTTTGTACAACATGTCATAAGAGATTTAAATGTAGCAGTCACATACCAATAGGAACACCACCAGGGGACAAAGCATTGTTTTCACCATAAACTGCATTCTTGTTGATTATTATGTTACACATATCACACACTTTATCCACCTTATTTCCTACAAAAAGAAAATAATTGATTGCATATTTCTACGAAGGATTCCAATGATCTTAATAAAATGAAGTCGAGCAAATTAACTACACTTTTTCATGGCCATAGAATCGTGTTTGCTAGACTATGCTCAATGATAAAGCACACTTAAGTCGAGATAAGTTGTTCTTACTAGTCGGTCCAATTGGACGAACATCCCACAAAACTAAGTGATTTTTTGTCCCAGTTGTAACAAGAGTGTATCCCTTGTTCATCAAGTAGTTACCAACAACAACTGCATTTTCCTTGACCTGCTTGGCATAGGCCTGAAACCTAGGAGTCATAACTTGCTTAAGAGCCACAACCAATGCTGCAATCTGGTCGTTGTGTGGCCCTCCTTGAAGAGATGGGAACACAAAAAAGTTTACTCGGTCCTCGTAATCATAGAGGGCACCCTTTGGCTGACCCTTTTTAGGAGGTTTGGGGCCTTTCCTATATAAGATCATCCCAGCTCTTGGACCCCTCAAGATCTTGTGGGTTGTTGTAGTAACCAAATCACACTAGTCAAATGGATTTCCATCTTCCTGAATTGCAACAAGAAGATGGATGGGGTTAAAATGAAATAAACAATTTCATGACTGTATGCATTTGTATTAAGAGACCATTTTTTTGCTTGTTGTGATGAATATCATCCACATATCAAAACTAGTGCCTTTTAAGCTAGCTAATAAAGTATGTGTTTTTAATATCAAGAAAAGACACGTGACAGAACTGTTTCAAAAAAAGAGCCAAAGAATGGAAGAACTTCATGTGACTCCAAGAACTTTGTTTTTTAAGTGCCATTCATTTATAATGCATATCCAAAGTACACATGATTCTCAGAAAGCATACTAAGCACATTAGAGGACCAAACCTGAGAATGCAGGTTCTGTGATGTACAGAAACTATGTTCAAAGTCCAAACAGTGCTGAGCAACTTATTTTCTAAGAACATGGTATGCTCCAAAAATCACAAGACCTCTAAATTCTTGCCATGCCAACAAAAAGACTACAATATAATTACTAAATCTGAGATGATATCAAGGATACATCAAAATTCATGTCACAACTAGAACTGTATTGCTAGAATAAGGATGAGCATACTTGGGTACATTTGCAAACACTCAACTAGAGAGCTAGATTTGAGGCTGCAAACAGGGTATAATCCATGTTTAAGTAATTATAATGGAAATAACCTGGATTTGAAATGCTAAACAATTTAAAACACAACTTAACTATGGAAAAATAACAAAATAGTAAGACATCATACAATCATCAATCCAGATCAGACAATTCAATTCAAGTACAATTTCTCATTGTAAACTGTATATGCATCAATTGCAAAATATGGTTGGCATAAGTTTCAAAGGATGCCTGTCATGCGTTTCAAAGGATAAGGTCCACTGTAAACCCTAGAAAATTGTGGTGGAATAGATAGCCCTCAGAACTAGCACTTATGTCTAATATTTATGATGCATCCCCTTGGGCCATGTTTCTTCAAGCACTTCCAAAAAATAATGCAGCACATGGTTGTCACTTAACTTCGCTAACAGTAAAACATGATGCATCCCCTTGGGCTATGTTTCTCCCTTGTTGAGCAAAAAGTGCAAGTGAAACATCCTAAAGAAATCTCTCACTAATAAACCCTAAAACTTAAACCATGATGAACATAAATATCTTTCATGCATATGTTTATGTAGTAGCAAAACATATAGTGTATAAAATCTAGGTATCTTCAACATGATCTATTTAAGTAACTGTACCAGAGAATGTCAGAGAAAATAGTAAAGGTAACTGAGCAGCGACAAGGTCATTGATGTGAGCCATGCCACAAAACATCATGGCACCACATTTATCAGCAATGGAGTGGAACATAGCATAATCCCAATCCCTGGGATAAGCACTTCCTCCACATATAATAAGCTCAAGCCTGAAATCCAAGGCTTTCTCCTCCAACTTGTCATAGTCAATGAACCCAGTCTCCTGACTGACCTTGTAAGGAAAACTGTGACCATTGCAAGTTTAATATATTTAGGTTTGATTTACTATCAACCAATATTTGATAACTTTAGCTCTAAGTAAAAATTGACTGATATGACACTTCCATCTTCTAGCTATGTTAGTTGTCCTGTTGACAACATTTAGCAATTTGTGAACCCTTTTGTTTTATTCCAGCTTTGGCTACACATAATATTGTTAGATTTTATCATTTAAGCTAGCATTATGATCTTAGGATCTTTAACTGAGAGAATAACATGCACAACAATAAACATAAGAGACAAGAGACACAAATAATTTTTCTCGGGGAAACCATAAAGGAGAAAACCCCGCAACTTCCTCAAAGATAGAATCAACACCAAAAGTAAAACCCGAAAACATAAAGATGATCTCCCAAAAACAGTAGTCTCTCTCTTGTCCCAGCAACTTCTCTCTCTCACTTTGTGCCCCAATGAGTGAGTGTGTGTGTGATAAATAGAGAGGCTCACTCTCTATTTATATTCTTTCGTTCACTTGATGTCCACTCCAACATGTCAGCCTCACTTAACAATTACTTACTAGAGCCAACATCTCTAGGAGAGTCTAATAACCCTAGTGCCCCACAACTTGTGGGGACTTTTCCCCTCCAACCAACAAGGAGGGTATCCTTAACACAACGGTAGGGACTATTGCCCCAACTTACAATAACTCACCTAGGGTCAACTTCTCTAAAATAGTCTAATAACCCTAGGGCCCTACAACTGCGGGGACTTTAACCCTTGATCAATAGGAGGGTTACCCACAATGACTTGACATGACTTGTTCACATTATAGAAACTCCCGATCGGAACATAAGGGCATGACATGACTCAATTACATTACAAACACTTCCCAGAATAAACATCGGGGTACAATATACAAGTGAATACATTTCGAAGTTACAATTACATCAACACTCCCTCTTAACTAGGATGGTATTCTCTCAACATAATTTATCAGCACAAGTCTTCTTCTCTGTATCATCTAGATCATCATCGAGTTCTTGTCATCTTCAAGTCATCTTCATCTTCAGGTCATCTTCATCTTCAGGTCATCTTCATCTTCACGTCATCTTCATCTGGATCTGGATCATCACTTGATCTGGATCATCATCACTGGATCTAGATCATCACTGCTGGATCATCATAACTGAATCTGGATCATCACTCGATTTGGATCATCTCTGCTGTATCAACATTATTGGATATGGATCATCATCACTGGATCTGGATCATCACTGGATCTGGATCATCACTGGGTCATCATCACTGGTGCTATCTCATGATTCTTCTCGTCATAGGAAGTTCTACAGAGCCAACCCTTTTTCATGCTGGTTGTAGGCATAGCCTCCATGTAGGTCTTCTTCAGTGCTTATATATGAACCTAAGTCAGAATGGCCCTCCCAACACTTACATCTGACCTTGACTCATCAGAAAGGCATGCCGAACACTCACATCTGACCATGAGAGTAACACATGCACCATCATATCAGAATGGCCCATCCCTCCCATCTAACCATGGAAGGAACTTAATCCTCTCACCATGTCAAAATGTCCCAGCCCTTACATCTGACCATGGAAGGAACTTAATCCTCTCACCATGTCAGAATGGCATAGACCTTACATCTAACCATGGAAGGAACATAATCCTCTCACCATGTCAGAATGGCACAACCATTACATCTAACCTTGACTCGTTAGAAAGGCTCTCAGTCCCACACTGAGGGTTCCTGGTAACTGACCAGGTGCCTCCATTCAGAGAATGGCAACAACCCTTGTATCTGATCAAGTGGGAACATATCCCTCAATCATATCAGAATGGCCCTGCACTTATATATGATCATGTGAGACTACATCCCACAGTCATATCAGAATGGCCCTTAGTCCTAGACTGAGTATTCTTGGTAATTGACCAAGTACCTCCATTCAGAGAATGGCAACAACCCTTATATCTGATCATGTAGGAACCAATCCTACAGTCATATCAGAATGGCTAAGCACTCATATCTGACATGGAAGGAACCAATCCTCTCATCATGACATAATGGCTCATCCCTTACATCTGACCATGGAAGGAACCTCATCCTCTCACCATGTCAGAATGGCTCACGGACTCATCACTTCCTTTTGGAGGGAACCTCGATCTAGAGAGCACCAAGCTTCTCCTTGAAGTACTCAAACTTCACTCTGGCCAATGGCTTCATCAACACATCAACTATCTATTCATCCGTCGCAACATACTGGAGCTTCAATGCTCCTCTCTACACCATATCCCTAATATAGTGATACTTTATCTCAAAATGCTTCGACTTGTCATGGAACAATGGGTTCTCCAACAACTTCACACAACTCTAGTTATTGCAATATATACAAATAGCATCTAACTGGAGAGCAAATAAATCAGACAGTAGCTTCCTCAGCCATACTGCCTCATAACTAGCTGAACAAGCTACGACATACTCTGCTTCAGCTGTACTCAGTGCCACACAGGATTGATTCTTGCTAAACCAAGAGATCACACCTGATCCCATACTAAAGCAACACTCTGAAGTGCTCTTCCTATCGATGGCACTGCCTACCCAATCTAAATCAACATAACCTTCCAGGTTAATCTTTTGATTCGCCTCATACTTGAGCCCATAATCAACTGTACCCTTCAGGTACCTCGGAATATGCTTTGCAACAATCAAGTGAACATGTCTTGGATCTATTAGGAATTGGATCAAGATGTTCACAACAAAGCAAATATTTGGTCTCGTATTCATCAGGTACATTAGGGACCCAATCATCTAAAAATACATCGTGGCATCAACCGACTCTGATGAAGCAACACTCAGTAGCTTCAGGTTCGATGCCATAGGTGTGGTCATGGCCTTGTCATCCATCATCCTGAACCTCTTCAGGATCTCTATTGCATACTTCCCTTGTCCCAGGGAGATTCTGCCACACCTCCATGCCTAGAAAGTAGTGCATCATATCCAAGTCCTTCATCTTGAACTCGGCAGCAAGTCTCCTTCTTGCAACTTCTTCCAGGAACAAGTCATAGACATATAACAGGAGCATCATTGGTCTTCCACCTTCAACCTTGAGGAAAAGGTAGGAATCCTCTTTACTCTCAATAAAGACTAGAGTCACCAGTAAGCTATGTCGAATCTCGGGATCTTCTGTAGTCACTCCCTCTGAAGTGAAGCATCATACTCCCTCTGTCTTTCATACTCTATGCACTATTTTCGTGAGAAGCATTGTGCTACGAATCTTGCCTTGTATCCCATGATGTTTCCATCTACTGCATGATGGAACTACGAACTTCCATTCATGTATCGATAGTGTATCCTAGACATCATTCTTCTTGAACTGGTCTTTCCTTTCTTCTTGGTTACTTCTTCATAGCTAGAAGGTTTTGCATCAATGATGTCGCCGCATTCGTCATATTATTCTTTATCTTGAACTTTCGTCACTTGTTCTTCGTAACAAGTCTCATCCTTCTTTGCTTGTAGGCGATTATGTATGTGATCTTTCCTACAAGTCAAGTGCATTTGTATGGTTAGAAACATTTCATTATGAATATTCATAATGGCAAAATCTTATGCATAAATATATGATCATGCAACTATTTTAGCCAATACAACATTCATCCATATCTCACGGAAACTTTCTAGATGCCTTCCATCTCTACCAGGACAACATTGAGATTGTTCACTAATCCAATATGTCAGCAAAGATGTTTCATTCTAGATAAGTATCAGTGGAGAGTTGTATATCACCATGAGCTACTTACCCATTACATGTATATTAGTAGTATACTGTCATTAATGCAAGCATTCTATCATGCATAATACATCAACTGAATATAAACGAATGCATAACAAAAAACAATATCATGAAATGACAATTGAATACTTATCTTTATTTGTTTCATGGGTATACTCATTCTTGAGCCTTCATCTTCATCATCTTCTTCATTCATAATAGCATCGTTTCTTATCCAAATGCTAATATGGATAAGAGGTTCTTCAAGAGTTGAGTTCTTCATATTCCTCATCGCTTGAGGGATCTTCTTTGGATGGTAAGAGCTTGATCTTCAGTTGCTCCCATCTTCTTTTCTCTTATTATGAGTTGAGCTTCTTCTTCTTCCCAGAGTCTACTAAAAGTAATCACTTCCTTCTAGCACACATTCCTTGCATGAATGAATCCCATGATCCTGGGAGGCCATTCAAGGTGGCTATCACCACTTCTGCATTTTCCACTTCTTCTTCTACGTCTACATGTTGTTCTTTGATTTGAGACACCCTCGTAAAGTATGACTGTATGGTCTCTACATTATGGATCTTCACATTCTTCAACTATTTTCTCAAAGTCATACTCTGATTTATGTTCTTCCCTTCAAATAGCTTGATCAAGGAATAAAACATCTTCGGTGTCTTTAGGGAAGACACTTGTGGTACAAGGTGATCCATGATTGAATCAACAATGATCTTCTTGGCCTTGACCAAGTTCTTCTTATGTAAGGCTTTTAGCCTCATCTCCCTCTGGAACTGGAACCTCTCTACTTGTGTAGGTGTCCAATTCATTTTCTTCATAGAGATCATATACTTCCATGCTTGGAAGTTGTCAACTTCACCAAGCTTGTCATCAAGCTGATGTGATAGATCACTTTGAAATGAGAACCTCAAATGAAAATAGCAAAAGATTAGATCTTACCGATTTGAGGTGTCCTTCTCGGTTCCAGAGCTAGCTGATCTAGGGTTTGTCAAAGAAACCCTAATTTTCAAAACTTGGAATCTTTTAGATATGATTGAATAGAAATATAGATCTCTTCAAGGTGAGCTGTCCAATGTACTCCTTTTCTAATAACAATGGAGGGAAGCTCCCAGAACAGGAAGCCCTAGTTTACCAATTTCTCCTGCAGAAATTCCTGATACTATTTCTCTGATATCTATGAAATTAATACTCCCATATGTCTGGAACTTCGCACTGAGGTAGCCTCGCTTATCCCTGTTACAACACCATAGGTTTCATCAGAATTGGTTTCAACAATTGGGACTTATGATCATTTTCCCAAGGTGACCTGTTACATGACTGTTCAGAACAGTGAAGTTGTACGGATTTCCACGTGTCAATTTTTCATCCTATGGGTCTAAAACTTGGACCACCAAACGTAAATTCTGTGCCCTTTCTGAAACATCTTCAGAAATTTCATTTGGACCTTTGTATCCTAATATATAGCAATTCTCCCTAGGTGTTCTGTTTAGAGATGAATCCTAGAAGAGGTTGAAACCCTAACTTGGAGGGATCATATCTCCCAGAATATAGGGAATATGAGGCTGAAGTTTGGACACAATGTAAATCAGGATTTTATATTTGGCCTGTGCAAGTTTTAGCTCCTTATCCTTCTCCAATCCCGAGATATAGCGAATCTATCAAAACTTATCAGTTTTAGTATTTAGGGTTTTCCCAGCTCGGGGTCAAACTAGGGTTTGACTTTCCCAGAGTTATACCCAACCAAAAATCTCAAACCAGGTCTCTAAACTTTTATTTTTATGAGTAGAACAATCCTATGCCATGCTCACTCAAAAATTTCTCTATTGTAAGAAGCCCTAATTTCCTGCACAAAAAACTAAAAATGCTTGAAATCGAATTCCGCTTCGACAGAAAGATGCGCCCTTCAATGGAGAGTCAGCCTAGCATACTTTTGCTGATGGATTGTGGAGAGAGACCCAAAAATTAAGAATACCTAGCTTCTACAGCTACACAATGTCTTCTTCTCAGGTTATCTCTGATACCATGTTAGATTTTTAACATTAAGCTAGCATTATGATCTTAGGATCTTTAACTGAGAGAATAGCATGCACAACAATAAACACAAGAGACAAGAGACACAAATAATTTTCCTCAGGGAAACCATAAAGGAGAAAACCCCACAACTTCCTCAAAGATAGAGTCAACACCAAAAGTGAAACCCAAAAACATAAATATGATCTCCCGACAGCAGTAGTCTCTCTCTTGTCCCAGCAACTTCTCTCTCTCACTCATGCGCCCCAATGAGTGAGTGTGTGTGTGATAAATAGAGAGGTTCACTCTCTATTTATATTCTTTCGTTCACTTGATGTCCACTCCAACTTGTCGGCCTCACTTAACAATTACTTACTAGAGCAGACATCTCTAGGAGGGTCTAATAACCCTAGTGCCCCACAACTTGTGGGGACTTTTCCCCTTCGACCAACAAGGAGGGTTATCCTTAACACAACGGTGGAGACTATTGCCCCAACTTATAATAACTCACCTAGGTTCGACTTCTCTAGGATAGTATAATAACCCTAGAGCCCCACAACTGTGAGGACTTTAACCCTTGATCAATAGGAGGGTTACCCACAATGACTTGACATGACTTGTTCACATTATAGAAACTCCCGATCGGAACAGAAGGGCATGACATGACTCAATTACATTACAAACACTTCCCGGAATAAACATCGGGGTACAATATACAAGTGAATACATTCCGAAGTTACGATTACATCAACAAATATCTTAGCTGGGTTTGTTTGGTTGGTAAAAGGAATGGTAATGTCTCCATTCAATACATTTTGTGTCTGAGTATAATGCCCTAAATGATGCAAATTCATACCTCGGATAACTTTACTACAGTCTCCTCACAAACATGTTCAATGGATTTGCAGAGTTGTCCATGACAATTGTAAAGCTTCCTGTGTTCTTCAAGCAATGGGATTTACATTTTATCTTGCATGGGAATTCACTATTCCAACTATTTTACTTGGAATTCCATTTTCATTGTTGGAGTTTGGGGTTTGGGTAGTAATAACTTACTACACCATTGGGTTTGCCCCTGAAGCTAGAAGGTAGTATTAATGAATAAGTCGTTTATCTGGGTTGTCTCCATTATGAGTATGAAAGCTTAATCTCTTCATTGCATTTGTTACTTCTAGATAACATCAATTTGTCTACCCTTTAAATATTTTTTTATTATTAAAATTTCAATCCACAAGCAGTCAAATATTTCCACTAGTTAGATTATACATGAAACGAGCGGGTCACAAATGCAAGCACTCTTCCATCCAGATAAAAAATGTATGATATTCTAAAACAACTAATGCCAAATTAATACCTCATCCTCCACTTGTTGAACTCCAAAAGTAAGCTCCACTTCTGTAAAGGGTGTATTTACTTTTGTCTATGTCGTAGATGTAGAAAGAGGTGATAGAGAATGAGAAGAGGACCCATCGTGAGTGAAGGATGCAATTTCCGCTTCCTCTGCATATTCGTCACTCAATGATGCAACATCTAAGGAATATCTGGGGTCCTTGTCCATAGATTCGTATACCAATTAAGTAACTTGTAATAAGCTACCTGGGAAACTATGATGTAATTGTTCTTAACCTATATTGAATGGACACCTTCAATCTTTTGGTTTTTATTAGCATAATGACTTTGTGCTTGGATTTTGCTTGAAACTGTAAATCCAGCCTTAGTTCTCAGACCCCTGCGGCCAGATGCACGCATATATAAAAGGATGATATTTAACCATTCAATCTAATGTAGGCTTTACATGAATGGTATATGCAAGTTTACTTAAGACCCAATAATGTCCTGTGTATAATACAGACCAATTCAAACAAAGTTATATGCAAAAGCTATATAATTTAGATAGTAGACAACTTGTATTTTACTTGCTCTACCCTATTATTTGCAGAAACATGCACCAAAGGAAAAATAAGTAATTACTAATTACCCCTAAGAGGAAATGAAGCACTTCCATTGAGCATCTATGGATAATAGAATAGTCTTTATGTGGATGTGATGCAAATTCCACATAATCTCAAAAAATGGCTATGAACAGGAAAGTGGATCATCTCCACTTTTGTCTAAAATTGGACTTCTCCCTCCGTGACATTAACATATTTCAATCTCTTTTCATCAAAAAGAGTGTCCTCTTGTAGGAATCCCTTGTAAAAATTTCAAAAACCTCGTGAACCTAGAATATGCTTGCTACTAAAAATGTGAGTGGCAACCTGAAGCTCTTTGAAATGGAATCTTTTGGATCATGCTTATCTGCAAGTAATGCATCATATAACCCATAAACGAAATAAGAAAACTGTTCAAATTTCACACAAAACCAAAATAGTTGATATTCAAAATTTTGTAACGCTAATAACAAGATTAGTAAATCGACCACCAAGGGAGATTGCAGACATACCATTATACATTCCCAAAATCTCCTGAACCTAGAATAGTCTTGGTACTAAAGTTGATAGTGGAAACCTGAAGCTCTTTGAAATGGAATCTTTTTAAATGTCCGAAGCAAATTGTGGATTGTGCTGCTCTGTAATTATATCATAAAACTCATAAATGAAATAAGAAAACTGCTCAAATTTTGCAAAGGAAAAATAAATAGTTGATAAGAAAAAGTGTATAACACTGACAAGAAGAATAGTAAATTGACCATTCAGGGAGATTGCAAACATACCATTGACTTAAAACAAAAAAATGTTGATTGTGTCTCTATCTTCACCAAATGAAATTTCCAATTACGAAGGCAATTGTACACAACATAACAAGACTCGGGGAAAAAACTAAAGGCACATCTACACGATTGTTTTTTAGAAACTCCAGAGGGCGCCATAGGAACTGCAAAAAAAATACCAATGTACACTTATTCTATTATGTTACTGTACTTACAAAAAGAAATTTAGCATGGCATGATTGTATATGAATAGAGAGAAAAACTCACATTATGATGTATTAGCAGTGAAAGACATGGGTGTTGGAGCTTCTCTAGGGTAAATTTGTGCAACACATGACCCGCATAATAGAGGGTTTCCTCTAACACTAATCAAAACAAAAATGCTCAGCAATTAGTATTAATGTTTGGAATTTATGTCACTTGACCTATTTCATTTCAGGACACAATGATCGACAATACAAAATACATTAAACATGGCTTATTTGGTAGAGTTGTTCTTACCTGAAGGTCTTGGCATGATTTTCTGGGATTGACCCACTGAGATTGTATACATGACCTTCAAAAAACATTTCTTCACAGTACTCTACAATTATTTGATGGCATCGTGCAAGCATTTGGAAAAAATGTGTACTCGATCTGAGTGGGTGAAGATGAAAACCAGGACAACCATCAGTCCAAGATAATTTCACAAAGAAAACATGAAGTGAGCATGTATTGAATTTTATGAGCATATGTACATATAATGAAAAGGATGATGTATCCCATATGTAATTATAATAAGAAAGGGTGGTGTACAAGAAATGTTTACCAAAATCAATGAGTGTATCTTACCATGAAAGCCTTGAGGTTGAAGGCATTGTAGCATGTAACGACATAACTAAAAAAAGGCAATGGAAACCTCAAGATAGAAAAGAAAGTTTTAAAGATTGATATATATTGTAGAGAAGAAACTAATTTGCAAAGTAAAGGAAACGAAAATGGAAATAGAATCCTGTAACAAGAGGGAAAAACTGCTTACCCATATGTAGACCTTCATGAATGGTTGGAAAGGGATGCATAGATGTTAAGCGCATTTAAAAAAAAATTCTACGATGTTGAATTTGAGATGCGATAAATGTAATGTAAGAGGGAAGAAATAGTATTTTTTGTTTCCTCTTGTATAAAATGGACAATTAGCATGGAAAGTAATAGTAGGTAGGACAATACCTTTTAGTTTGGAGTTGGATGCTTTGCATGCCAAAAATGAAGCTTGCATTGGCGGCACTAAGAGATGACAAGTATAGATGAAGAAGCTATACTAGTAAATACAAAAAAATGACTAACAAGCTATTGCAACAACTATTTACTTACAGACCATATACTCTCTTATGGAGAGTATTTTGAAATGAATTGAGTATGGCGAATATTTGAAACCAACTGAATGTACAAATAGTATACCTGTAGTAGAAGTTAAAAAATGGACAACAAATTTACTTTGAAACCAAGTATAGGGACACCATGGGAAAAAGATAGACATAGGTGTAAAGACAAGCAGTACAACCTAAATATACACTTGGAATAAATGTACAACAGAACTTAAGAATTTAGTATATATTGTGAACTGTTTCTATGTACATACAGTATATTGTGAATTGTTTCTATGTTCATAAGAGAGTATTTGAAACAAATTGAGGAGGGTGAATATTTGAAACCAATTGAATGTACAAACAGTCTAAATTTAGTAGAAGTAAAAAATGGACAACATATTTACTTTGAAACCAAGCATAGGGACACCATGGGAAAAAGAATATACATATGTGTAAAGACAAGAAGTACAAGCTAAATATACACATGGATTAAATGTACAATAGAACTTAAGAATTTAGCATATTGTAAATTGTTTCTATGTACATAGAGTTTGTTGCATTGTATGTGTAAAAGAACTATTTGTTTGATATAGTATATACTTTAGAGAGGTGCATTACATGCAACTAGAAAGGGAAATCTAATAAATGTACATGTATTGTGGTAGTAGTGGAAGCATGTAATATGTACAATGTTTGTATATTGCATGTGTGAAAAATGCTAATACATTTATTGAATTAAAGCATAGGTTATAGACAAGGTAGTAGATGCAAGTGAAGGGTAGAAATGGAAAGTGAAGAACATGTGGGAATTAAAAAGAAGGGTTGCTGGGTTGTAAGGAGAGGGAAAAGGGAACTACAAGCAAGAGACTTTAGTCATTAATGCAAGAGGGATTATGGCAATGACAACACCATGTAATGTTTATGTATTGAGCAAGATGAGGGTGGAGGGATACTAAGTCTTTGCAGATCTTGCGCATGGTGTCCCTTTCATTCATATGCATAATGCATTGAAGGAATGATCTTATTTATGAGGAAGCTTAATAGTAGGGTGGATCTTATTTAATGGGATGTTTGAAGTCTATTGGAAGTGTGCTTCTATTTGTTGTAGCGATGCTTGTTGTTCCTTGATATGTTTGCAGAAGTCGGCAAGGATGTTCAGGTATTACATGTCCATGTTTGTTGTCGAAGAGCTAGGAAGTGAGAAAACAAAAGCATTAAAAGTTTAACATGTTCAAATAATATAGATTAAAGAAAGACATTTTTTTTGTAATGGAATTGCTATACTGACAGGTTTTTTTCATGGTAGAAAGTAGCAAAAGCATTAACATATTCACATCATAGACGAAAGGAAACAAAAGTGGAAAACTTGTGTAATGGACATTTTTTTTCTTTTTGTTTGTTTGTTCTATTACAGAGTGAATAGAATGATGTAAGTGTAATGTTATGGTAGATTCAAGTAGATGAAACAAAATGAAGTTAAGATGTTGGAAGCGAATAACCATAAATATATTCATGAGTGCAGGAGTGTTTTTTTTGGGGGAGGGAGGGCAGAAGTCGAGGTTGTTTTGTTTTGTTTTTTAGTAAATGGAAAGTGATAGTAATTGTTTTTTATGGTGTTGTTTTTTTATTCTTTTCTATGTAACTGAGAAGATGTATGGGAAACAATGAATGGGTGTAAGCATATGTGAGCAACTATGTTAAGTGACGTGTGGTGGAATTGATCTGGAGGCAATTAAAGTTTCCTCTTGTTTTCTTCGTTGGACGGAAATTCTATCCTTCATACGTGCATAACGAGCAAAAGAAAAAGCTATCATTATGCATAGGTTAGTGAGTTGTCTAACTCTTGAAACTGCAGTAAATGTTAGCCCTTTTCGATCGATGTTTCCTATGTCGGTTGTTGCCTTCTGTAAGGTCATTCCTTGTGATTTGTGGATTGTTAAACCCTAGGCCATGCGAAGGGGAAGTTGTCTACGAGAACCTATTGTTAAGGGAGGATTAGGATGTAGGTAGGGTTAGAAGTATCCCATGGTGGGCCTTTGTAGTTGATAAAGTCAACAACAACAAACAAAGGAAGCATAGGCGGAGTAGTGGCGGTGTTGTACAAGATTGAAACAAATTGACCAAGAGCACCATTAACAAGACCTGCCTCAACCAAAAGGTTTGTTGTAAGCATAACTTATTGACCAACGGCAAGGAGTACGACCATATATAATTGTTCATCTTCTGGTGCAAGCAGTAGCGTTTGTTTCCTAACTTCTGCGGAACATAATGCAATGGGAAAATTTAGTTGTTTAAGCATTTGTTTGTTGTGGAAGGAAACAGAATTGTTAGTTGAGAACAAATGGGTGGATTGATCAAATCCGTGGTTTTGGGATTGAGAGAGAGAAGAAGATGTCCTTGACATAAGAAGGGTCCAATAGGCAATAGTTGGTGTTGCATTCCTAAGATTGAGGAGAAGTTGGCAAAATTGAATTTGAGAAGGGTCATCTCCTTGTTGATGAAAATTGTTGAGAGGGTTATGAATGTGTCAAAGGTACGCCAAA
Source organism: Pseudotsuga menziesii (assembly GCA_001517045.1). Lineage (NCBI taxonomy): Eukaryota > Viridiplantae > Streptophyta > Pinopsida > Pinales > Pinaceae > Pseudotsuga > Pseudotsuga menziesii. The sequence continues at coordinate 25,036 of LPNX010380979.1, forward strand.
GTGTGTTTCCATGTGATGCTCCTACATACATGGGGATATATTTGATAGGGGAAGTTTACCAAGGTCACCTACAAGGATGATAGAGCGACCTCCAAAACTGAAAGTCCGATGGGAAGTGAACGCTTTACGAAGATGAGAGTCAATGTTGGATAAGAGCTTTGGGCCAATGAAGCTCATCTCATCAATTAGTACATAGCGTATATGGAGGAGTCATTCTTGGATTCTTGCAAGGGCTTGACTCTCAAGAGGAAGCATAGTATTTATTGGTATCAAAAGGGCAGAATGTATTGGAAGGTCATTTATGTTAAATGCCACGACATCAGTTGGAGCAAGCAGGAGAAGAGGGGATGAGTTATCTGTAGACAATGAAGAGATTGCAACTTGCAAGCACCCAATTAAGTAAGATTTTCCTGTGCCTACAGTTCCTTGGATGACCATGTGTAATGATTTTGTGGTAGTGTGTTGTGTGTAGTGGGACATAATAATTTCAAAGGTTGTGTGTTGTATTGAAGAAAAGCAATTAGGAGAAGAAAAAGTTGAAAAAGTTTGTAGTTGTGCTTGGTTCGATGAACGGTTCAAGTCAAGGAATGAGATGGCCGAGTCTTGCAATTGTAAAGGTATATGTGTGTGGCCCCAATTGTATTTGGTGTCAAATTCATGATGACCAAGCATGTCAATATCATCAAGTTGTAGGTTGTTGTTAGGGTGGATTTGAGAGAGGAGTTCCCATTTGGATATGTCGATAGAGGAGGGAGGATGAACTTCATGAGGGGGGGTATATCAATAGAAATAACTGGAAGGGGAGAAGGGTGTTGGTCAACATGCAGAAATTGTAGCTCCCATGAAAGGATTCCCATGCAGAGACAATTTCCAAGTCCGAGGAGCCAATGGAGTTTGCTCCAACAGAAATTGACATAAAGAGGAGAGGTGGAAGGAGGGATGTCAAGGAAATGAGGAAGCACATGCACTATTTTGGTCGGTTTGTGGGGCTTCCATTGACATTTTTGTCTATGTGCAGAGAAGGACCAAGAATGAGAACCTTCAAGAAGGGGTAGTTGTTTAAGTGAAGGGGGTATTTGTATGTATGCAGAAATGAAGTTGGTTGGTGGGGGGGTGTTGAGGAGGTATGACAAGACATGTTTGAAAATGGTCTGGGAAATGTCCATGGAAACAAATGTATGACTACAAAGAGTTAAGGGAATTTTTCTTAGCATATGGCAGGTCTCTTGCGCTTCAATGTCTTGATCAACCACGGTTTCAAACAATAGTTTTCAGATAGGCAATAAGATTCCCTCTTCTGCAGGGGTGGCATGTGCAATTCGTGTTAGCATGTCATGGTAGCTCTCATATTTATTCTCTGATTTTGAAGCATATTTTAAAATGTATGTGAGGACAGCATGACGAGAGAGAAAAGGCTGGAAATCAATGTTATCTCTCCATACTAAGAGCATAAGAGGGTTGTGTACGTTTAAAAGTTCATCATTTCTAGCTGGGATATATTTTTTTGGCCAGAATCGTCAATGAACAAAATACAAGATGTTTTGTGCAGTTCAAAGGGGAAACCATAGCAACAAATGAGGGTTGTGCCATTTTTACGAAGACAAGAGGATTCATTGCATTTTGTGTGGCGTTGCACATAATTGAAAAGGGTTTCATAGTCATCATTTTGGTTTCCTTCACTTATGGAGGATGTCGCAAGTGTGCAAGGGTCTTGGTGAGATCCTCGATGGAATGCGGGGACATGAAGGTGCATGGGATGGGGGTTCCATGCAGTTAAGAAGCTATCAAATTATTTTTTTGCAGTATCCATAGTGAGGGAATCATTCCAATCAAGGTTATCCATATTGGGTGCATCCTCCAACCAAAGGAATCCGTGTATATGAGCAGAACCTCAATTTTTGCATTGATACCTATATAAAGAAGGTAAGGAAAAAAACACAAAGTTAGGAAAAAATTCGAAATGCCAAGTTGTACAAGGGAATAAAATGCAAAGAGTGAGAGGAACAAACCTACACTAGTAATATTTTGTTTGGAATGTGTGTACCAAGACCTCTTCAAGGAATATGGTGAATCTATGGTGCATATATAGAGAGAAGTAGTATGTGGATTGGTTATAATGTTATGAATTCTCCATTGGAATTACAAAGGCAATGAAGTGGGAGGATGGGAAGGCATGAGCATGTGAAGGTCATGCCAGTTGGTGTCAGCTGCACTGAGGGTAAAAAAATAGGCTGGGATACCAAGTTGGGTGATCATATCATACAATTCACCTCGTATTTTGTTCCAAAAAGAGTGAGTGCCACGCAGAATAGATCCAAAATGCATGACATGATCAACAACATGAGAATTTGGCATTTGGTTGAGTTGTGTGCGTAGAGCCAAGACAGTTGCAGGGAGGGTGTCTTCTAGGTTACATTTAACAAATACAGTTGCGGTGTCTTGGCTACAATGGCACATCATAATGTTGTACAAGTAGTAGAGGAACCGAGGGTGTTGGAAAAACCTATTATCATGGAATCAGATAAGGTGCAAAGCATATTCTTGCATGTTGATTTTGTAAAGACGAGGTTGTTTTAGCATGGGAACCCATGTGGGAAATAGCGTTGGGAATTCCATTGAGAGGAGCCCTTCTGTATTGTATTCATTTATTGGAAAAATACCAATGGGGGCCAATCATTTTAAGTTGAAGGGGTGGTAGGGGTTGTATATTCAAAGCACCCAATTTCTTCAGTTTGAGTGAAAAAACAAAGGATGAGGTTTCGATGTTTATTGGAATTGGCATTGAAGGTGTTTCATCATCAGTAGTGGGTGAGGGTAGTTGGATGTCCAACACAGGGGTTGTGACATGTCGAAGAAGGGAGGACACATCTGTGGTTTCAAGTGGCAAAGCATGTAATGCTTGGAGGTCAAGGTGGACATCCTTGTAATATGGGTCATTGGAAATTTTAAATTTCAATGCAGCTAGAACATTTGAATGGCTAACAATGAATTCATAAGGCTTGTTTGCAACATCGAATTTTTGAACAACAAGGATGTCCAAATCTACTAAGAGATGTGGAAGAGAGGTGGCTATTATGGAGATGTCTTGTGGGAATCTAATAGTATGGCCGAAGTATTTGATTGGCCACCACGTGCATGCGTAACTTGAATTATTCGATTGACTCAGGAAATTAGCATTTCTTCTATTTGAGTCAAGCGTGCAAGTTCACATGGCTAGTTTCTAGGATCCATGGTGTTATCTATAGAAAAGTAATGGCCATGTCACTCATTAGTACATCGAGAGCATGTATAGATTCCATTTGAAAACTTTGTTTTCATATTTGGATACGATTCCCTGCATATGGAGCAACCATGAACTGGGTGGAGGCAAGCAAGTCGGTTAAGAAAGAAAACGTGACCTGTTAGCACTGGAAATTTACCAAAGGTTGTGAAGGCTCATTCCCAGGTAACAACAGAACCACTTTAGGAAAGAGAGCTGGCTTCTCCAATTCCAGAGAGGGATCTCTCATGGATGTATAACAAGGCCATATGTATGGTCATAAAATGAATATCAAAAGAATATTAACTATCGGTGGTTGGAAATGAAACAAATATACATTGGGTGATGGATTCAAAATATCAAGGATATAGGGTGATTTGCATAGGAAAATGATCACAAGAGTGAGGTAGTGCCTCAATCACGATCGTTATATTTGGGGTATGGTGGTATAAGCAGAAAGATAACAATCCACTAGTGTAGAGCACCGCATGGATGAATTCCATGCCAGCTTTGGGAGAAATATTTGGTGAATTAGGAAGACAATGGTAGGAGCATATGATTATGAATTCCCAGCCATTATACACTAAGTCTACGATATGAAGAACAACATAATGTAAAATACAATAGGAAGAACATGCACATGAAAGTAAAGGAAGTTACAGACTACAATTGAGAGACACACAAGAATTCCTGTAAATGCATATAGCCAACATATAGCTCTGAAACTTGTATTAATTCAAAAGGAAATACAACAATATCATAAGTTCAAAAACAACCAGCCCCTTCTCCTTCTGCAAGGAGGTAAATTTATAATGTCTTGGACCTCCTAGACCGACCTTAGAATCAAAATTAGTTACAAACTGAAGATCAACTTCTAAGAAACTTGAATGTGGCATATACATCACGATTTACATAAGACAGAAATAAACTACAGATTATTGGAAAAAATAGGCTAAAAATCCTTTTTTTGTGTATCTCGGTTGATGACAGCTGTACAAAATCTGAGAGAGGTGACTGCGCATAGGTATGCATTGAGGAAAAATCTCCATGATGCCTTCCTTGATCTCTTTAAGGATGTGATTTTAATTTTCTTAATCCATACAATTGAATTGACTTCCACAGATCAGGACCAGGCAAAGTTTCAACATCCTTGTCGTATGCTAGTACTTTGAGCTTTGTATTCTCTGTGTATGAGAAATCAAGTACTGTAGCACAGGCGGTTTTAAAATCAGCTAATAATTCAATTTCTTCAGCCAATTTATCAAACACAATGGGGCCCGATAGGGCATGCTGTATATCTCCAATTTTTTTGTGATCAGCCCTACGAAGGATTAGTCTCTCCAAATACTCTTCCTGAGTCAACAAGGGTCCTTTTTATTCCCAAAAGAAAGGAATCCCCCTACTTACCAATGGTTTAAATAACTCAATCACCTCTTTGAATTTCTGATCTATAATATCAATTTTGGCATCTACAATGTCCAACATCCTATGTTTTCTAACCACTTTTCTAGATCCATAAATAAGGGCAACTCTGTTTTGGATACCATACCCGCTGGTTTTTTCTTCTGATAAGTTGCTTAGAAAATTGACATCATTTTGAGCTACCCCCACTGATCTCTTATGCAATTCTCCCTTTACTATCAAAACATTTTTCTTGGCCATTTCCAAGGCATATTCTTGATCTACAATGAAATCCAAATAAGGACTGAACTTGTCGGATTTTGAAATGATTTTATCCCAGATCATATGCTAGCATCCCTGCGGGGCCATTTGGCCAATCACTTGCTTGTTTAACTTGGCATTTTGATCTAGCAATTCCTGACATCTTTCTGTCAAATTCTTCTTCTCTTCTTCCTTTTTCAAAGCCATGTCTTCCAAATTCTTATTTTGCAGCTTTAACCCTGGAAGCTCCACATCGCTTAGTTTTACTTGTGACATAGCAATGGACAAGGAGGTGGTGTTTGTTTCCACATTGGGAATAGTGGCTAGAATTTCCACTACTCCACCTTTATCTTGTAGCTCTTTTTGTTGGGCTGCTAGCTTAACCTTTAAAACCTCTTCACTTTCTTTTATCAGCTTAGCTTCTTTCTCCCATTGTTTCTCTTTCTCCTCGAGCTTCAAAATTTTGGCCTTGTAATCCGTCAACTTAGTATTTAAAGCCTCCTTTTCCTTCTCAAACTCAGTCAACTCGGAGGTTTGAATGAGTTGGGTAGAAGGAATTTTCAACTTCTTTTTAAGAACCTAAAATTCCTTTTCTTTCTCATCTAGAAACTTCTGAGCCAATGCTCCCTTATCTCCTTGTCCATCCACTTTCACTAATTCATCCTGCAAATTTTGAAATTTGACTTTAAGGGACTTATTTTAAACTCTTACTTTCCTCAAGAGGTCTTGATTTTTTGTTTTACTTGACTCCAGCTTGAATATCTATAAAGTATACTTTAGCAATCTGGTATTCAAGATATTATCATTTTCTCTATTAAGGTGTATGATATCCAGAGTAGGAACTTTCTCTAGGTTCACCCTAACCTCTGACACTTTATTTCCCATTGTCATGGCTATACTTAGGGTGTCTGTAGCATGACCCCTGACAATTTTCAATGCTACATCTGGCCCCGGTAACTGTCTTATTTCCTCATATAGATTTACTGTCTCATTGTAAGTTTTATCAGCCTTCTCTCTGTAAGTATTCAGCCAATCTTCTTTAGATGCATACATGCTTGGAGTTTGTCCATCAAATACATATTCCTGAAGTTCTAACCCAGCTGTTGTTGGGTGTTATAATGTCTAGATTAATTCACCTAATATTTAATTATCGACCGGGGCTAGTAAGATTAGAGTTGACCCAAAATATATGCGAAGGCAGAGGGGTTCTTATGGTGTCATGGAAATATTTTAACAAACAAAAGATCGAAATATCTTTCAAAATGAAAAACCGAGTCAAACTCCTAAGAATGCAATTATTAAGGTAATTAAACTGAGACAGAATAATAAACTAAACAATTGATAATTTATTTTATAACTTTAAACTGAAAAAGATATAATCAACAACTGACTATTCAAATGGGAAACTAGGGTGCAAGGAAGACTTAACTTATAAGAAAGTAGAACCTAATAAGAGAAGCAAGTAGAAAACTTAATAAAAGAAATATCGTTAGGTTCTGTCCTACACGTTCTTTCAACAATAACACTATGTAAAAGGAACAACCTAAAAACATACGAAGGATAACACATATAACACTAAATTTCACATGCAAACGGATAAATCAATCCAAAAGGCATGAACACAAAACAATACAACAGTAAAACAAAATCAGAAACAAACTTAAGAAACAAAACATAAAAATAATTCAAACCATTTTCAAGGTAAAAGGAGGTAAGGAAAAATGATAAGAAACAACTTAAAACAATTAAACTTTAACTTCAATGTTAAACAAAACTATCATCTAACTATTACAGTCAAAGCATACTTCAAACATTAAAGAAACAGAATCGAAAACAATCTCAAAACACAAAAAACACTAAATATGAAACTATGGGATGAATGACAGACTGAACTGTGGATCTGGAAGGGATGGCTAGATAAAAGATTGAATAGGCTGTTCGAATGACAGTCTGCATAGTTAAAATAATAAAAAATAACCTAAATGAGCTAATCTTCAGCTAAATTTGTGCAGATGTAAATCTAATGCATAAAGGCAATAAGTAAACCTACTTATTAAGCAAATTTAACCGTGAAATAGACTTAAACAAATTCATGAAAATAAATCATTGCATATTAATAAACTGAAATTCAAATTGCATAATTAATAACTTATGACAGAACAGAAATAAACAAAATTGAATTTACTTAATTTGATAAAAAGCAATATATTCTATCTAACTTGCAAATAAACTGAACAACAAATTGGAAATGAAATGACTGAAAAGAAAGTTGAAAGCAAACTATGCGCGCAGTTAACTAGCTAATTCAGAAATAAAATTGCATTATAGGAAAATGAAATAATAAAACAAACTGTAAATTAAACTAGCTACAATAGAAAAAATGAAAGAAACAAACAAGAAAAGAAACCTTTGGTTGATGAGGGACCCTCTTAGCAATCATGGGTGGTGTCTGGCTAACTTCTACTCAAACGCAATCGTCAACAACAAAGCATAAGACTCTTTATTCAAACGATGGAACAGAAATACAATGTTCTTAAGAACAACAAATCAAATCATGAATTGATAACACTGCGAACTAACTCAGCTCTCATGTAGAGGCTGATATATATAGTTGTTTACAGAGATGAGCAAGTCGACCCTTTAGTGGTCGACTGCTATCTAAATTTAGTCGATCATAAAGAAGTTTAACTAATCATAGGCCAACGCATAGACATCCTCCCTTCTTCAGTGCAAGTCTAGTTCTCTTGATTGGGTAGTGTAATACACAGGATCCTCTTTAGTGTGAACAGTTCTCGGATGTGACACATGACTCCTTCCTTAGCACAGCAGGTGGGCTGGCATTGGACAGAGGAGAACACACAGGAGAATCTTCTAGAGCGTAGGTTAAATGCATCAACCCAATGCATGGACTTTTAATGTGGTGGAAAGTGAAGGAGGATGCAAGATAGTGAATTATCTAGAAGCGAGCTTCATTACCCAGATGCATGGAATCAGGTCGTTTGCATAACTGTTTCAACATTTTAATGTCTGGAATCAATCTTCAACAGCACGCAGTCTGGTTAACGATCTGGAAGGAGAGATGGACAGCGAGCTAGACCGTGAGCTGGATATGTGAGCACAGATCTAGGATGAACAAACTTTCTGGTTGCTGGTGCGCTTCAAAACTATAGTCTACAGTAACACGTTTTAACACCTGGAAACCTGCCAATGAGTTTTACGCAGTGAGATGGATGACTAGTTGGACGTGCTCTGCACATGGCAAGCTGAATGTGTTATTTCTTCTTAATTAATCCAAAAAGATTGTATAACCTGGAAACAAATATACAAATCGATTAATATATCAAATGCGCTTTAATAATGCCATTTTTAATTAATAAAACCTTAAAATAATAATAATAGAAGGATTTTATATAAACCTTAAATACACTCATACCTGAGGCTGGATAGTGATCTGCATGACATAAAATATGCAAAAGATAATAAAACATGTTTTTAAATGAGTAATTTAACTGCCAAAAATGATAACAAATCTAGGATCAACATTCCCCCAAATTGGAGAAATGCTAGGTCCCATTGAGCAAAAAGAAAGAAAAATAATTTAGGAAGAAGGCGAAGTAGCAGCTGCCTTCGACTTGGTAGATGAAGGAGGCGATTTAAACTTCACTCTTTTAACCTGTAACTTAAAAATAACATGTCTTTCATATCGAACATTGTATGAAGGTTAAAAATGACTTTATTGAGTTCTTAAACATTCTTTATTTAATAGTTCTCAGGTTTAAAACAATTTTGTCATTTATAAGGTTTGAAATTAATTCAACCATGTCCAAAGTAAAACTTTGGACAGGTTGAACGTATAACACAAAAGCATAAATCACATTTTGAATAACAAGAAGATTGATCATTTGCATGCATGATTGGGTAAGAGGATAGGATTATTAACAATGAAATGATATTGATATGGAAGTAAAAACTATTTGCCCAAAAACAAAATTTGGTTAGCAGATCTTAATCATAAGTGCTATAATATCACCATATTTTATTTAGATTGTTATTTGATATTTCATTTGGACCTTCATTTGATCCTTCATATGGTCTTCCATATTGAATTTTGCTGTAAAAATATGCTTCAGGCTATAACCAAGTTCCACTGTTTACATTCTTGAAAATACTTATCATTTGTTAGAGATAAATAGATTTTTTATAAATAATGCAAAGTAAAACAATCTAATTTTCCCAATCCTTCCTCCCCCAAACCGAAGATATGGTGTGTCCTCAAGCCATACACAGAGAAGAATTCGATTGTTCCATAAAAATAGAAATTAAAGAGTTCAATCATGTTGTTTATTATAAGAAAAAATAACTAGTAAATGGAATTGATTCAGAGATATATATTCATGAAAAACAAAACAGTGCTTAGAAAGACCACTTGAATGAGATTAATATAATCAAAATAATACCATAGGAAAAACTAGCCATCCATGCCTCATTTTAAAGATATCCTGTCATCATAAAATGTTTTAAGTGTACCTCGTAGTGTGTGAAATTTA
>LPNX010380980.1:5578-18850 GCA_001517045.1 Pseudotsuga menziesii
GCATAACTCTACCTACAGGTACACCTAGTACTGGTGAACTGAAAGGCCTAACTTGCACGATCACTAGATCGTTCAAATGAGTCAAGGGGGTATTATAATTTCTTGCAAACTTGTCAGCTTGCAATTCTTCTATCTCAACTATATCTAAATCAAAGCGGTTAGCTATTAACTCAGGTTCACCAAGAACCTCACTAGTTCCTACCGGTTCAAAAGAACCACCTGTGCTTAGTCTCCGCCTTTGAGGTAGAGGTGGAGGTTCCAGTGGTGTGAGAGGAGGAAGGTTTCTCAACCTTCTTGACCTTCTAATTTCTTGGTCCTCCAGAATTAAGACTCAAACAAAACACACCCTAAGGTCAGACTAATCACAAGCAAATCCACAGAGCATACACTAAAAAAACTCTAAAAGTCTCAAGCAAGCAAAACAGGCTATAAAGATATACCTTCCAGAAGAAGGCCGATGAATAGTTACTTGGCGTCCTTGAGGGGTTCTTAGGCACAAGCAGAGGAATCACCCAACCGCCCTCCTGCACTTTCCACAAGGGTTACCTTCCAAGTCCGTTCGAGGTCAACCAGAAATAACCTTCCGGTTTACCTGTGTATGAGCCCTAAAAGACAAGAGACTAAGGCTACCTTGACAATACCTACTGTCTGGGGGGATAGTCGCAAGCCGGCCTCGTACGCATGAGCAGGGTAGCTGAGCCCGAAATTCTTCCTAGACAGAATCCTCAGATGCGTAAAAGTCCTGGGTTACGTTTTGACAAGGATTCGGGGGGTTATCCCCTCTGTCCAAGCCTCCACGCGGCCTCGTGCTTAACTCCCTTTTGAGAGGAGCTTCCCAGATATAGCGGTATAACCAAGGATTTACCTAATGAATGGCCGACTATGTTTGAGTTTATAGTTTGTGGGAAGTTTACACTCCCTAACCCACAAACCTAGCCTAAGCTAGTAGGTGGAAGGCCCTAAAAATAAAAACTTACTAATAGATTTTAAATTTAAGCGTTAATTTTAAGGGCTGTTCTTTACTCAAAGGAAGCGGTAGTGATGGACTGTGTGGTGTTTTGACTCAGCAGAAAATAAATGAAATAAAAGTGCATCTAAAGCAATCTACCACTATAAAAATAAGCTTCTTTTCATTTTTTTTCCAATATATATGATGAACTATCAGCACTTAAATAAGAGAAACTAGCCTATATGTTTTGTATTTTTCTGAGATATGTATTTCTTAAACTGAAACAAACACTATTCTAATGCAAAAATTGCAATGCAGAAGATTATTTATGTTTTATTTTTCGTTTAAAAAAAAATGCTCAAAAAAAAGTACTGTGCATGTATATATGCAATACTTGGGTAGACTTGACACTTATAAACTGTATAAAGAACACAAACTGAAACTAAAAGGCAGAAAGACCCTAAAAACCAGCAAAGAAGCAGGCCAGGACCTCAACTTGGGTGCAAACAATGACCTAAAGATCACTGCAGACTTTCAAACAGGCAAGTACAGACCAAAAAATGATAGACAATAGACTGGACAAACAGAGTCTAAGACCCTGATCACTGATCTAGACTCAAGCACTCAACCAATAACCCAAACAGGCCAGAAAGTTTCAAAATGCAGATAGTAAATAACACAAGTAAAAGGAACCCAAGGGCTTCGAAAAGCACTCAAACGTGATCACCTGAAACACTCAGACAACTCTGCAACACTCTTAAAGAAATCCTCAACAGAAGACAGGACTTATAACATGCCAAAGAACAAGCAAACTTCAACACAAAAACCACAGTCTTCAGAAGTATGCGTGACTGTGTAGTAGTGCAGGTCGCGTATGATGCGCGACTGTCTATAAGGACAACCCGCGCATGAAACTCTATATGCGCGACTGTCTAGAAAGACAACCCGCGTATAGGTATAAAATTTTCTCAGAAAATAGAGAAAGACCAAGACTTTCAAATGCTGTAAGTATGTAAGAAAGCAGGACAAAAGATCACAACAAGACTTCAAGCAATTACTGGCCAGGACAACAGAAAAAGACCTAAAGCAGACTTGGCATCCCCAGTGGAGTCGCCAGTTCTGTTGTAATGGATAATTCACCTAATAACCTAGGTCTGGGGGTTACCAACATACTATGACCTTGCAGATAGTTTGATTATAAAAGCACAAATAGGAAATAGGGAAGTAGCAGGAACTTACTTGTAATAAACGAAGGTTGATCCAAGCTAACTCCTTCCTCTTTGCTTCACTCCTACAATCTCCAGGATAATTCCTCCTTCAACCCAATGTCTGAACAAGGGAATCCTCTGTCACCAAAGGACTCTGAGTTTCTCTGCTCCAAAGGTTCTGTAGAAAATCCACCAACATAACTTTGCTCTCCAAGTATGAATCTCTAAAACCCTCCCCAAGGCCTCTATTTATCTGAAGGAAATGAGGCAGTTCTCGAAGGTTAGGGAGGTTATAGCAGTTAATGGGATTAAGGTAAATGAACAACTAATCTCCCATTAACTCGTATTTTTAAAAACTAATTTTGAGGAAGATATGCGCGGGTATGTAGTAAAGCAACCCGCGCATCATGCCCGACTCTGTACAAGAGCAACCCGCACATAGATGTATGCGCGACCTGCTGAACATAACACTCGCGCATATGCGCGATATGCCAATAGAGATAGTCGCGCATGCACTCAAAATATCAAAATAGCAAAGTAACCAGCTGGGCATATAGGTAATGTATTTCATCATCAACCAAGGTATAATGAAACTAGGAAAACCTCAATCCATAAATGTCCTTTTTTGTGCCGACCTGAGGGATGTCAGCACTCGGACGGAGAGGTGCCAATCAGCTGTATAACAATACTGCATTCAATACCATGATAATTTAGTGTTCTCCTAGTATGTTTCTCTATGGCCCACATTTTTCCACCACATTGGTCATCCATTAGAACCTTTGTGTCCAATCTCTCCCCTCTTCTCTCAAGATAGGGATCCCAATACCCCCAACATAATAATATTGAGGGAGGTATTTGTCCTAGAACAAGACCATAAAAAACACATTGGTTACTGATCTACTAACTACTACTAACAAGTAATAATAAATAAAGTAATGTGCATGTTCAAATTCAAATTAAATTAAAAATTGGGTAATTTCCACACCTGAAGTAGAAGGATGTGGACGTGTAGAAGCCCCATGTGATGGTGATGGTAGTGATGGGATCAAGAACTTAGAAAAACTTTGTTGGGACTTTTCATTGGTAGGCTTCTTCGGTCTCCCAACTGTTCCACTCCTCAACACAACTGTATCATGTGAAGCCTCAACTGTAGTATTAGTAGTGTGCTTCTTTGATTTCATGTGTTCATTTAGAGAAATGACAATATTACCACTTTCCGGCACCAAAGAGAACCATCTATTACATCGTGTACATTCCACTCTTACTTTTTTCTTGTCCTCGTAGTTTGCAAGTGTTGCTTCCACCACCTTGAACAAATTAGGCTCTTGCATTTGGTTGAAATCATGTAGAAGTTTGATTGCTTGATCAATCTCAAGTTGATATCTAGCCAATGTTGTCTGCTTTTCTTTGTTACCTGAAGGAATTTCACACATTTCATTAATTCCCAACATTGAAAATTGACGTTGATGGGACCCTGTTTTCATATGATTATTTTTGAAGTTACGAATTGTTCGCGCTGCCAAGGATACTTCCCCCGTTCCATAATCAATGCCACAGATTTCACAATGGATCTTTATATTAAGTTTTCCATTTTCTAAATATACCTTTAGTTTTAGCTTCTCCTTGAAAAACTCTTCCATTAATCTGTTCACTTTGTGTTGCCAAGATGCCAATACATTAGGATCAACCACAACTTGATCCACTCACTCGGACACATTACCAACTCTTGGTTGTTTATGCATAGGTTCCTCCACATTCCCTTCAATGTTTTCAGAGATTGGCATTCCTTCCATTACATTTGATTCCAATGTATCGGCAACCACCATGCCTACTTTCCTCTTAATGCCTACATATGTTGTTGTAGGTTTCCTTTTTTCCTCTTGCAATGCATTTAAAGGACATCTAGCTGAGCCAATAATAAATTCAAAAGGATATTGAACGACTTCATCATTCCGAATTTTAGAATGGATATTAGCACATGTACAGCCTTTTTGACACTGGACTGTGCCAACGGGACAATTCTCTTCACCAATAAAAATTCCGAAGTCCAGAACATCACTTGGATCCATCTGCATTTACATCCATGTGTACCTTTTAGTTGGGTTTAAGAAATGAATAAAATTATAACATTTTTTTCAAAATTTTGGATATAATAAGGCTATGAAATGAGGTGAGTGCATCCATAAATAAATGAAAAACAAAAAGTAATTCAAATTTACACATGTATATTAGTTCATTAATAAAACAAAGAGCTAGGAAGCAAAGTATGCACTTTCAATTCAAATATCTAAAAAGGAAGAAGAAATATTACTATCGAGATGAAACATCTTGAAGCAAAATGTATTGTTAGTGGCTTATTCAAATTGCCCTCCCCAAACTGAAGACTCAGCTTCAACGTACTTGCAAAAGATCAAAAGGTGATCAAAACAAGAGATGAAAAAACATAGAGGTGATCAAAGGTTTTTGTTCTTTTTCGAATTTAGTCTTGTTATTTTTTATGGAAATGCCCCAAGCATTACAATCCACTCTAGGAAATGATAAAAACATATTAATTGACTAATATTCCCAACCTGCAAGCCTAATCCCTATTCTACATGGTGTTTGTCCTTGGGGTAAGAAAAAAACATAGTAATAAGTGAACTCGCCTAATAAATGAAGAACGGTCCAAGGAGAGATAAATTTGTTCAATAGTCACTCACAAAGCTCAAGTAAACCATTTTGGAAACTTCCCACATAAATGCAACAACTCTTAAATTCACTCCCTATATTTTTGAGATCAATTTTGCATCCAAATGGTGAAGATTACGTAGTTGGTAGAGCTTCCACAACTCAACAACACAATGAAATTGCAGCCATAACACTTTAAGGGACCTAAATCTCTCACATTACTGTGAATAGGTATTGTAGCTCTAATGATAGGTAACAAAGAGAAATCAGCAAGATTTTGGAAGGGAGGCATTTAATTTCACATCATAATCTTAATATGCATACTCCTTTTATCGTCAACATTGTAGACCTAGTCAAACTGATGTAGACAGTGTTGGAATTACTCTTACACAAGTTTTTAGCTATGTAGAAGATATGTGATGACACATCCTTTGTTAACATAACATTGGATTGGTCACCTTTTGGTAAACAAGGCACATATACTATAGAAGGCATAACATGTTTTATAAATGTTATATAATTTGAAAAAAATAAATTATTAAACTTCATGTAACGACAATTAGTATTAAATATAGTTCTGAAATTACTCTTCTTCTATTAAATAATTTAGCTATGTAGAAGATATGCTATGAAATATTCTCTGTCAACATTGGACTGGTGTGGGATTGGTCACCTTTTAGGTTGTAAGCAAAGAGCATATAATAGGATGCATAAAATGTGTTTTTAAGGTTATAATATGCCAAAAATGAATTATCAAACTTCATATAAAGACATCTAGTTCAGATACTCTTCCAGATAGCTACATTGAGAGGTCAGATAACCAACTTCACCACCAAGATCAAAATACCAAGGAATACATCCCATCTTCATCCTGACTTCAAAATATGTCTCCAAGGGAATACAAGAAGAACCCAGTCATGGCTTATCCAGGGAGGCACTTATGGACCTACCAAGAAACTAATACAATAGGCGATCAACATTTGCCTCAGACATCCAAAGGATGTTAAAAATATAAATTATTTCACTCTTGAAAAAATAGACATCAAAGATGTCAAATACTCAAATTAAAAGAGCTTCATCGATCTATTCCCCACTATTTCACCTTCACATATTTCAGTGAACTGTAAGAGGCCAGATGCCATAGAGAGTGCCTCATTGGATAAGCCATCTTCCTTCTTGTTGTATTCTTTGTAGACATGAGAAAAATCAAGGGAAAGAAAGGATGATTCAAGATTCCTGATATTTTGACACCATCCATTTTCCAGTCTATATTGAAGGCATTCTGACAAGCTACACCAGCTTGGATTGAATATGGAATGCCAGAAACAACAGTGTGATCAAAACAAAATAGATTTCAAAAATAAAACTGAAACATGTCACAGTCACATGACTCACATGATACATCATGATCCAATGATCCATACATGCACATTGCATATTCACTTTCAGATTTCGTCATTGATTCATTGGACAATGAAAATTCACAATTCACATTGAAAATTCAAAACATTCAAACATAAATTAAAATAAGTTATAATATATTAATGACAAATGTATGTCCATGATTCCTTGATTCCTTTCAACATTTTCAAACTACATTCAAAATTTTCCTAATGTCATTTTTCAGCCATGAAATAGAAAGATCAAAATAGTGAAACTGAACAATGAACAAAATAGTAAATTTGGCTTCTTCAAGCCATGTCATCAACAACTATATGACTAGTCTACAATAATTTTGTAGTATGATTAGGAGGTAAAACAATATCACATGGCCATTTTACAACCAACAATTAGCAGCTTTGAAAAAGATAGGAAAAGTTTTTTCAATTGCATATGAAGTTAAGGTATAAACAATTGCACTAAAAGAATGCTACGTCAGTCCTCTCTATGTTGAATCATTTGTAGCTACTTCATTTCTAAAAGAATATTCAAAAAACTTAAAATAGCTATGATATTTTGTTATTCAAAGTAATTTAATATGCTCTATTGAAAAACTTATGATTTATTGTAAAATTCCATCTCTAAAAATCTGAAGGAACATAGTCATTTTCACAATAGAAAATGTACTATTAATCACCAGAAGCATTAAGTCAATTTGTATATACAACACCCACATCAATATTGTTAAGTCCCGCTGATAGTATATAGTCATGGGTCTTCATGTGGAGAAGAAGTTCAATATTTTGCTGCTGTAGATGAAATGATTCATGGGAAGAGTGTAACGAGTAGTTTCCAGGCTGCCATAAATTTAAATATCAATGTGGTAAAATCTTCACTCTTATATTGTGCTTACATACTTCCATTGGGCGCATTGGGAAGAATAAAGATACTACAGGATTTGTTATACCAGAGTCTACTTCTTCATCCATTGATTGTCAGTCCTAGCACATTCTAAGGCTGCTATAGTACTTTCATAACTCTATATTGTGAGTCAAATAACTCTCATTTCCAGATCTGAATATTTAAGTGAAAGATGAAGTTTTTCCAATAGTCATCTACAGCACATTTCAGATCTCAACCATTATAAGATTTTCTCACTGCTATCACATTGTATGGACACATTACTTGGGTATCTCAACGTTCATTTCCAGATCTATCAACAAGCTGCTACAGGCATGTAAAAAGCACCTTCTTACTATTTTTTTGGGTGTCTGTTTATTAGCCATTTAAATCATTGTTAATGTTAGCTCCTTGCTATAATTTATGAGCATGTTATGTGAAGAATTGCCATTAAAATCTATGTTCAAGTAGTGATACATTATTCAAACAAAAATTCAAATCAAAACAGCAGTGAGGCATTATCTGTGTTGAGTTAAAAAGCTCCTACAACCTTTCCATGTAAATCTTGGGGTTGAAAATTCCCACCAATCCTATCATAGCTCCTACATATTTTTTTGAAGAAGGATGAATCACTAGAACTAGACTTCAACTGTGGGAACAAATTGTATTAGTTTGGTTTAGTTTTATATACTGGCCATACCATAGCCATACCCAAAATCGAGGTACGTCGTACCATTTTCACCAAACGTACCCAATTTTTTTTTATGAAGTACCTGGTACGGCAACACTGTTCATGGTACATGAGGGTATGTACCATTGCCGTACCCAAGTACCAGGTACATGTACCCGACCCTTGGGTACATGTACCCATGCAACACAGGTACAAACCGTACTTACCAGGTTTTTCCATTTGAATGCATTGTTTAGCCCTAGTTTGAATATTAAAGGAAAATTTACAGATGCTAGAGGTTTCTCCAAGAAAGAGGGAGTTGATTTTGGCAAGATGTGAGTTGCCATATTTACCACTATCAAAACCATTATGTCCTGCCTTTTTGTTTTGATTGATCTTTATATCAGATGTATGGAATTTTTTTTTTTAATTTAAATTGTGTTATTGAGTAAGAGGTGTACTTAAATCAACCAAAAGGGCTATGTGATACATGGCTGAGACACCCATGTTTTCATTTCGAAGAATTCCCATTATACCGAGTTATAATTTTAAATAATAAATGATAAATAATTTACTCTTCCCTCCTCTTTTGGAAGCTTAGGGTTTTTTTGGGTTCTTTTTTCAAGTTATTTGTGGGGACATCACCCCCTTTCCCCTATTTAAGTTTTATGATGGGGACAGTGGCTGCAGTCCCCAACAGATTTCGGCTACTGGGGATGTCCCATGATGCAGGCCCTGGGCTGTGCTCCCAAAAAAGATTGGGTGAACATCCCACACTGGTGTTGAACCTGCGCTGCGTATGGAAATTGCATATTGCACCAGAGAATTGTACCTTAAGAATGGGTCCATACACCTTAGCAACATAGGATATAACACAAAATAAACCATAGACAAGCCTTGGCATAACCAATACATTCATAGAGGGAGACAAACCACAAACCGAAAATAATTGGTTCATCCCAATTTCATACCAAGTGCCCATCTAACTAGCATGGACCTCACTGTGTTCAATCCTTGTCCATGGTGGATTTCAAATTCAAAGCACACTTGGTTTTTGGTACTATGCAAGTAATGATAAAATATGCATGCTATTATCATAACTAAATGAATAAATATGGTGCCAAAAATAAATGCCCTATGAACCATCACCATGTTAATAGCCATAAACAAGCAGCTGCTCAACAAATGAAAATCATTTGGGCTTAACTTTATGAGCAGTTTGCGGAGTATCATTTTCTATTGAATTTTAAATGTAATAATGTCCCTTGATATATCATTAGCCTGTCACTTAAATGTGGACACATTCATAATGGTTTTACAAAAATAAAAAACAGAGAAAAATGCAAGGATATTGAAAGTATGTGTTTCATATGTAATGGAATTGGGGGTAGGTGACAAAAGGTAAACACTAGAGTAGGAAATAAGAAAGGACACTAGGAAATCCACGGGAAAGTAGAGAGGATGAACTTAAAGAGTCTCTCCATTCATTTCATTCTTCCAGGCTAGGTTTGAAAGTCTTAAGTTAATACCTGATTGTATGGTGTATTCTTCATTTTTATTGTTTTGTTAACATGCAATTGTAGTGGTATTGAAGTAGTGTATTTGGCTAAAAAAATCAAAAGATTGGCATGGAAAGGGAGATAAATGTTAAGTTTCCACTTTGGAGACACTTCACTTGAATTGCTATTGTGGGTGGACTTTACAGAATGGGTATATGACATATGAGATGGAAAATTTATCTGATGTTACATTTCAAATCTGGCTGATTTCATTTGCAAAGGACATTACAATTGTTGGAAGAAACTTATTTTCTTCAAAATTACAAATGAATTGCACGGATTATAATAGCTTTTTGGGCTCAACTCGTTAAGAAGTTTGAAGAACAAAATAGGCTTCTTTGTGACCTCGGATGTGTGTATAATGATCACAGACTATTATCATTCTAAGGTTACCAGAATCAGTTACCAGGGTGTGAATATTCCTACTAACTTTAGTTTGTAAGAATATTTGATTTTCAAGCCTGATTTCGTAAACATCATGGAACTGACAACTAAAACCATTTACCAAAAAACTGCAAGGCATGCTAAAGCAGTTGACACCAAAAACTACAAAATATTGAAAAATAAAAACACCCTAGGGCATTATTTTTCAAACTGCTAATATGACTACTTTTATAAATAAACTGTGGTCTCTTTCACAACAGTTGTAGTGTACCTCCTGTACCTTAATGCCATTAGGTGTGAAAATGATAAGAAATTTTCACTTCACTGCTACTACAAAAGAAAACAAGCCTGTTAGTGTCAGATGAAACAAGTTCAATCTGATTCGATAAGGGTAAACTGTATGCATGGAAAGTCAGTTATTTGATGGCTTTATCCATTCTCCTTATGTTAGAAATAGATAATGGGAATTACATTCAGTTTACTTATGCTCAAATCATCAGCCTAAGTAATGACGGTGTCTTTCAACCCTCCATTTCCTGTCAGTAACATCTTCTTGGATTCATCATTCAGCAATTTTTAAGCATCAACATGATCCCACTCAAGAAATACTTACACTCGTAGTTATCACATGCTCATTTCCAAATACCTTTTAACAACTTTATCCGCCCAACGGGATTTGTACCATGTACCATGACATAATGAGCTTTGGTGTGTGCTACATTACCAATGCTCAAAGTGATAAGCTTTTTATCCAAGAGGCATTTTAATCAACCATGATATGTTAGGCTTTATTTGAGAACTTATCATCGGAAAATATGTTCATGTTACTCCTATCACATTGACACAACCGTTGCTAAGACTAACATACAAATGCTTATTAGCTACTGAGCTCATTCTTGTCAAAAACCTTCATTATAATAAGTTGTTTCTTTGTAAACTGGATTAAGCATAATTCCTTTATCTTACAATGTGAAGATCACTTAATACATTATAACGTTAATTACTGTATCATTTTATTATCGTAATGTATCCAAAACAGTATATCTTGCTTATCTTCTACAATAGTAAATCCATTATTGAGGTTGTAGTTCAGCGTCATATCTATACCATCCTTAGATCTAAAATGTTATCAACATAGTACATTTAAGACAACCATATGTGGACATCAGAGTATCCTCTTGAATACATTTGTTAACAAGTGCTTATGGAAACAACATCACATTCACACCAATCAGATGAGAAAGTAAAACAAAACAGACCCATGAAAAGACACAGACACAAATGTACGTGGTTCACCCCCTCCTGGGGCTACGTCCACCAAATATTTGTCACTTTCCTGTGACATTTTATTATTTAAAAGGTTACAATCAGTAAAATTGATGTTTCCATACATCTTTGCATCTTTTCAATAACATTGATGTTTCCATACATCTTTTCATCCTTCCATTTATCTTACAGACTCTCTCATTGAGAGCGTCTCTAACATGAGGCCGAACGAATTATTGGTCATCCAACATAGAACAAGGAAAATAAAAGTTCCTAAACAAGTTCTCAACTCAAGCCTTGAGATTACCTTTCTTTTGCTGTCTATATTACAACCGGTAACTTATCTTAAAAGGGCTAGGACAGTGCCTCGATCTGGTTATTACTTAAGGCTCCACAACTACTGGTTAAGGCGTTAGTACCAACTATGGCCACTGGGCGACCCCCTTTTACGTAAACTACTTATGTAGTTCTGTAGGTTTTCAACTAATTCTTTTATAATTATTAAATACCACAAGTATCTTTGTCTAGGTATTTTCCACCCTAGGTGCACTGCGGAATCTCATATTTGTAACTGTCTCAACTCATCCCCATAACGGTTTATATGTTTGCCAAGTCGGAGTCAAGGGTAACACTTCCTATAATACAGTCAGACTTATTTTCTGCCTCCAATTTGCAGACGAGGAGGACAACTAAATCATAAACCTTAACCAAACCTTAAACATGACGTTTTATCAGGGTAAATTATTTACTGGCAAAGTCTTGCACCCAAACATCCCATCGTCAGCTCTATAGTGTTACGAAACTGGTTACGGGGAAAGAGGCCGCTCCTTTCAATCAATTAAAAAGAAATAAAAAAAAACCAATAGTAACGTCGTAGATAGGCATCTCTTGGACTGTTTTTATGGTTTTGATGGCTCTGTCGGCTAATGGCTACAAATACAAGCCCTACGTTTATCTTTCGAGGCACATAAGTATCTTGGCTACTACCAAGATGCCCAGCAGTGGGAGAATATGGGAAATAGCTCAACGAGTGTGCTAGTAGGTATGTTCCAAATTTTTCACTGATGCTAAACATGTCTGTAAAGGAAACTTAAAGCTTAAAATACTAAAACACAGATAGGCGCATAGCTTACCCTATCCAAACATAAGACAATGTTAAGGCCATCATCACAGAACTCCAAAAAATATAGGACGCGTGCAATGTAGGTCGTTGTGTATGCAGACCCGCCATCAAGCAATAGGGGTCGGTGTTGTTGTTCCACACACCCAAAGCTGTCATCCATACTTATCCAATCAATTTACACTAAAACGTGGGAAATTCTGTAGTGTTTGGATGGGACGAAGGTGGGATACCACGCTGGCATTAGGGGATCATGACTTTGCATCTACTACACACACAACATTTTAAACCAATGATATTCAAAATGGACACCTCAGATGTGGAAAGGGCTGGATGGTTATCTACAACAACCTATTCTTGATCATGCATGCATCAACCAATACACAGACGACAAGATGCAGCGCATAGGTTGAATCTTTTGAAAAAGATTTTTGATCATACCTCATTCAATAAATTCTTGTAGGCCTAACGTACCCAATCTCGTCCTCATGTTTGTCTCTGCTGACTCCACGCCATTGCAGCGCAGAGATTTTCTGCACAATGCACCGAGCATTTTCCTCCAAAAATGCAAAGTTCCCCCCTTTTTCCCTCTCCGGAATACACACAGAGAGGCAGCGATGGATTCTCTTTTCAAAATGCAGGGAAACTTCTCTTACAAGATTGCCTAGGTCTCAAACACATAGCGTCCCAGTAAAAGGAAGCGATATCACTCTTCTAAAAGATCCAAGTAAACTCTTTTTTCTCCCCCCGCCTAATGGAGAGAGTCACCCCATTTAACCATATCCTCGTCTCCCTTTCCCCCCCAATCCGGAGTGCAGGTACGAGACAGGCATAAGAAAACAAAAACGCCCAGGCTGAGCGTGTGCGTCCCCTCCGCTCCCGGAGCAGAAGAACGGCTACCAGGCATAAATGCCAACGTTTTTGGTTATCAAAACTGTCATCCTGCGTGGGTGGCAGATTTTATCGTTTTCATCAGTGACTTAATTACCGAGAAGCATGCGCCCAACCCATCAGCGTTCTTTCTTTTCGTTTCTTTTCTATATTCTATTTTTATTTAATACGTGCGATGGGAGTCTCATAACGCCTCCTCAATCAACGAAATTCCATAGTTAAGATACATCTGATGCATCCCCAATTTACGGCTATAATCTCAATGTAATTTAGTAAGC
>LPNX010380980.1:26016-53806 GCA_001517045.1 Pseudotsuga menziesii
TAGAATTAGAAAGGATAAACTAGGAGAGGAAACAAAAATAGGAGGAGTTACCTAGAGGAAATCCTAAGGGCTAGGGAGAGGCTCCAATTAGTTTGATTCTCGATTTCAATTACCTTTCTGATTTGCTTGTTAAAGTAGTAATCTTCATTGGATAGGATTTTCCATCTTCAACGCAAATGTGGTGTTTAGAATTGACTGAGTGGTGTTCATCCAAAGTAGAAAAATGAGATTGGTTGTGTTTAATATCAACAACATGTTCAAGAAAACTAATTTTCAGAGGCCGATCAATTTCACTAAATCATTGGTGAAACTGATTGGTTTTTTGAAATCAGGCTTCTTGGACATGCAACTTATATTAAACACAACGGATATTATTCATCTACTCTAGTTGAACACTCAGACAATACTAAACATCACATTTTCATTTAAATTGTCAAAATCCTAGCCAACGAGGATCAATACATTAACATGAAATTTAGGGAGGACATTGAAATCAACAAGCACCCTAATAATCTTAAGAGAGATGATGGATTGAAGATCTACCATAACTAACTCCTATAATCTCAATAGGCTTGTCTCTAGGTAACTCCTATTCATGTTTCTTCTCTTATTCTTTTCTTTCTCATAATTCATGTTGCCCCATATCCTTGTTCTTTTGTTCATTTTTTACTCTTCTCCTAGTTTTTCCTTCTTTATTTCTCTCTTCTTTGTTGTTCTTTTTGTTTCATTTTGGTCTTCTTGTGATTTCTAATTAGATTTTTTGCTTTATTAGTTATTTTTCTTTCTAACTTGAATTTTTGGTCTTTTCATTATTTTATTTTAATTTATTCAAAATTTTCTTTATATTTATTATTATTATTTCCTTGTTGTCTTTATTCTTTGTTTTAACTTTATTCTTTAATTGTTTCAATTTTGTTCTTCTTTATTTTTTTTTTCCTTATTTAATTTAGTTTTGTATTAATGCATGAAAACCATACAACCTTTTTTATGTGTACAATGAGAGTGGTGGTCTATTTTCCTAACGCTCTTCCTAAAAAGGACAGATGGCCTAAAAACAACGGATGAGATTTGGAATTTTCAATCTGGAAAAAAAAACTGTCCACTTTTTTTTTAGGGTTAGGGAGAAGGCAACCCAAGTTCAAATCAAGTTCAAATCTGGAAAACAAAAAACCACAGAAAATCCTTACCATTGGATCAAGTCGTAAGCTCTGATACCATGTAAAAGAAACAATGAAGCAGACAGAAGGACTATGGACACATTGATTGCCATCTGATTATTATACTGAGTATAAATAGGAAATATAGAATAACAATAAGATAGATGAATACCATAGGTCTCAAATTACCATAATTCACCTAACCCACTAATTAACTATATGTGAGATTACATTCTTCAACACAATTAACAAATATATAAAAATGAAAAAAACATAAAAAAATTATATTAATATTTATATGCATTACAATTACACTAAGAATCTATCACCAACTGCAAATTTACAATATAAATCAACTAAAAATACAACAATACTAAAATAAATTAAAAACAAAATTATCATTTTTTTTAATAATAAATACATAAAATACACCAGTGCTATAATAAATTAAAAACAAAATGATCTTAAAAAAACTAAGAAATGTTTATAATAAATGCATAAATCACTATATAATCATGCATTTAGTAACTGTTTTCCTTGCAGGTTGCTTTCCGTACAGGTTTCCTTGCTTTTGGCTTGCTCCAAAAGATTTCCTTGCGTTTTGCTTGATCATGTTTGGGTGCTTTTTCATCTTTTTGCTTCCATGTTTGTGGTCCTTTTTAGAGGTGACGTGAGGGTTTTAAATACAATGGAAACTGTCCGATGGGTAAGTTCAATGGAGAGCGTTTATGTTGTTTAGCGTCGTTATTCCAAGAAAATCTTCAGCGTCCGGAGTTTTTAATGTTTATGGTAGTCCTTAAAATTGTAGAAAGATCAACATTCATAATGTTTAGAGAGCCCTTCACTGTTATATTTTTCATCGAATTCCAATGATAGGACCTTCTCCAACTGCCAAGAAGCATGTTGTTGCAGTGCTGCTTCAAAGTTCAAACCTTGGTTTATGGTTTATGGATGATTGACGATGAAGAATAATTGGGAAAATGTGTTATTACAGGTCGAGAGGCTTACCAAAGAAGATTTTTGTATCATGGAATTTGTTGTTTCCATGAGATCAACGAGGAGAATATTTCCACATTAGCTGGAGTGGATTCCTGGAGGTTGTAGGGGTGTTTCTGATATTGAGCATAACTATGGATCGAATCTCTTTTCTTATCTTAGTTTTAGTTTTATTTTATGATTTATTTGAGTTCTAAAGACCTTTGAAACCAGGTGGAGATGAAGTAAAACAAGGAGGATTTTTATTCCTTTGAAACCAAGTGGAGGTGAAGTAAAACAAGGAGGATTTTTAGAATATAGATCTAATGTCAAAAACAATTCATGAGAGTACAACTATCCATTTTCCAAAGGGGCTTATGCTAAATCAATCTATGGATTCAGGTTTGTCAGTGTCGATTTGATGACTCCCAACTTGGCCATGGGAGGATTTAAGATTATTCTTCCCACAAGTACCTTACGGATAATGCTTTCTCATGGAGCCTCTCGGTGACCTCCATGCTTCCGCATTCGATTAAAGAAACCAGAGCATTCAATGCCTTCAAAACGATTACCGCTTCAAATTGAGTTAAAGAAACCCGAGCGTTCTATTGAAGGATTATCGAAGATGGAGAAAATTGGACATTGAATCAAAATATCAAAGATGGAAAGAATTAGTTGTTGAATAAACTCATGCAACTTATTTATAATTTCCTGGTAGGTAGCGTGATTTCCATCTTTCTTTTTTCCTTGATTAGTTTCCTTCCATGGTTTCAGCCGCTATACAATAGGCCCCATCGAAAATATTGAGATGCATCTGGCTTCATTGAAAAGCTGCCATGGCCTGGCCATGGTAAGAGTGTGCTGTTAAATTACAAAAGTTTTAAAGTCAAGGTCCTTCAAGTGGCTCCCATGTTATGGATTATTAATAAAGATTGATGTGAATGAGCAAGAGTATGAGAGTCCTTCTTACTGAGTTATGCTTACTGGGTGAGAGTTTTGATGGCCAAGAATGTTTGCGAGTCTTCTCTATTCTTAGGAATGTGTAGGACAGTGTTTGTGAGAGAGTCTGCTCTGTTATTTTTTTTTCATGTGAATAAATTCCATTATTAATGTCCTAAATAAGAATCTTATAGTAAAGTATTGAATGATGTTCTTGCGAGATTTTAAAGCATTGATCGAATTCCGGATCTTAAAACCTTGGATTGACTCCATAATGAGATCTAATGGCTTAGGATATTGCAACAACATATGGGGTAGTTATTGATTGCTTAAATAGTTTGTTCCTTTTTTGACTCGAGAGATATGTGATATTTATGGTTACTATATAAATATTGATGATTTGTCTTAGTTTCTTTTTGTGAAGTGAACGTTTGTGATATTATTTAGATATTTCAAATGCATTTTATTCCAACCTTTGATGTAACTTTTATGTGTGTTCTAGGTATTTATTTTGTAAATTAGCGAGAGCTTGTGTATTAATCGAAAGGAAAGATGAAAAACTTGTTTTCTTGGAATAAGAAATCCATTCAAACATTGCGAGGAACGAAAGACGAAAAACCTTTTTTTGTTGGAATAAGCAATGCATTCAAACATTTCCACAAAGGGAAGTACCTAGCACATAATCTCCAATCAGATAGGTACACATTTTCAGGATTTCTCAATTTTTAAAGGTTAAGCCCAAATCAATATTAAATAAATTCTTTCATTTTGAGAAAACAATGAGTGTGAATTAAATTGCCATCTCACTTCTCATTTTTTAAAGGTTGAATTAAATTGCCATCCCACTAGATTAAGAGCACCATAAATATTAAATTAATTCTTCTAAGTTGAGAAGACAATGACCCTAAATTAAATTACTTTCAATATTCGTAGTTATTTAGACCATTAATACTTTACGGAAAAATTGTTATTTAAGCCATTAATATTGACATTTATTCACACAAATAAAGAAGAGAAGAGAGAAGAGAAAACCCTCACAAATACTCTCTAGGTCGTCAAAAGTGTCACACACACTCTAGGTCGTCAAAAGTGTCACACTAAGCAGAAAAGTGTCGTCAAAAAGTGGCAAACACTAAGTAGACTCGAAAAAATTCTTTGCCATCGAAACTCTCACAGAGTAAGCGGCACTCTCTTACGCATTTAATCTTTTCGATCGGGTCTATCGTATTGCCGCTGAGAGCATAACCAGGCAGGAAGACAATAACCAAGCAAAGAAAAGAACAAAAAATCAAGCATGAATTGATTCAATACCCAATTCTTTCCATCTTCGACATATTGATTCAATGCCCAATTCTCTCCATCTTCGATAATCTGATTGAAGTCAAATGCTCTGGTTTCTTTAACGGAATGAGGAAACGGTAATCCTTTTGAAAGGATTTGAATGCTCTGGTTGCTTTAACGGAATGTGGAAGTGGGGAGGCTAGGACTCTCACTTGTATGATCTGGTCCGAGAATCAAGACACCCACATTCAGGGTCCTCATGGGAAAAAAATCTTAAATGCTCTCATGGCCGAATTGGGGACTGATCAAATATATACTCACAACCGCTGAATCCCTAGATTTATTTACCTGAAGTCCCTTATGGGAAATGGATAATCGTACTATGACGAATTATTTTTTGACATAGATGTATACTTGCAAATTCCTCCCTGTTTTGCTTCGCCTCCATCGGGTTTCAGAGGTCTTGAGAATTCCATATAAATCATAAAAGAATAGTACCCAAACTGATTCGATCCCTGCTCAAATCTCAATTAAGGAAAGGACCCCGGCAAGTTCATAGAAATCTTCTCCATGATCTATACAGCTGCACAGCTTTGCTGGAGCTCAATTCAGGAAAGGACCCCGGCAAGTTCCTAGAAATCGTCTCTATGATCTCTGCAGCTGCAAAGCTTTGCTGGATCTTTGCTAGTGTGTATCCCACTTCCATAGGAACTAATACTGTAGAGAAGTGACACCAAAAGTTTCTTTAGTAAGCCATAGCCATTCATTCGCACTCCATAAACCAAGTTTAGAACTTTGAAGCAGCGCTGCAACAACAAGCTTATTGGACAGTGGAGAAGGTCAGAGCAGTGGAATTCAGTGAGAATATAACAGTGAAGGGCTCTGCACAATTGAAACTGTAGCCTCAAACACTACAAACGCTGGACCCTGAAGGATTTTGCTGAAATAACGATGCTAAACCGGCAGAAACGCTCTGCATGTAATGGCTCTAGATGCATCATTAGCTTACAGATCGGGCTGTTTCCATTGTCCTTTTAATAGCAAAAAATCCCACCAACGTGGCTCTACGGATCAGATGGTTTCCATGCCTTTTTTAACGGTCACGCCCAAAAATCCCAAAACACACTCAAATGCCAGAAAGCAAAACGGTCATCAAATACATGATCATGCTTATCATGTCGTAAGTTTAAACTTGTTTTTAATTCTTCTCGCATCATTTTGTTTTTTATTTATTTATTGTTGTTCTTTTATGTTAATATATATATGGTTTAATGATATTGTGTTAGTAATTATAACACATATAAATATTAATATAAAATTTTATATGTTTTTTTCCGATTTAAGATATAAATATATCTTAATTGAAAATGATTTAAAAGCTATTTTGAATTTGATTTATTAATTTTTATTGTAGCTAGATATTATTGTTTTTTTCTTTTTTTCTTTTCTTAAAGACATATACTATTTCAAAATGTTTTTGAAATGTAAAGAAAGTTTTTTGTTTAATCAATTTATATGGGAATTTTTTTCAAATTAATTAATCTCATATTATGAAAATGAAGATTAAAAAAATTGAAAAAAAAATATTTTTCTCCTAACTCCATGTTTCCTTTATATGGGTCTAGAGTTATTGTTGGTTTCTAATTTATGTCTTTATGCCTATGAAATTGAATTGATGATAATATATACGAAAAACTGTATCTATTATGAGTGTTTTGCAATCAATCAATAGTTAAAATGTATATTTCGAATCCATCACAATACTTTAACAAACGTCTATGTTTCCACCAAGTTAAGGTTGTATATCATGAGGAATTGAGAGATAGGAAGATTTCTGGTGTTGAGGGGAAGGATAAATGGGGTAAGATGATCCATGTGAAAGTTGGATGTACTGAGCACCTAGAAGGATCAAATCTAATGAGATGTAATTTTTCATTTCTTACACTTTAGAAAAAAATTACAACTCAATAAATGTGATTCCCATGAGTACTTAATAGGTCTTTGCTTAAACTCGATCAAAGCTGATTTTTATTTCTTTTATTTCAAAAGACAAAATGTATCTTTTACTAACTTTTTATTTGCTTTTAATTTTGTATTTATGACAGGAAATAAAAAATAATAATTACTTTTTATTTTTGGTACATAGGGCTAGATGTTACCTTGAAACATATTCCTTGAGCTGACAAAATAAAAGACAAAAAAAAGAGTTATGAAAGACCTCACAAAATTAAAGAAGAAACAAAAAGGACAACGGACAAGAGAGAAAGGAAGGATAAAAAACTAGGAGAAGAGCAAAAAGTGAAAAAGAGAATAAGGATATGGGGATAAACTAGGAGAAAAAACACAAACAAGAGTTACCTAGAGACAAGCCTAGGGGATATGTACGGAATCATGTTATGTTGATATTACATCCATTATCTTTGTTGATATTATTAGGGTGCTTCTCCATTTCAATGGCCTCCATAAATTTATTATTAGAGTATTGACCCTTATTGGCTAGTATCTTGGAATCTTCAATGCAAATGCAGTGTTTAGTCTTGTGTGAGTGTTCAGGAAGAGTATATGAACAAGATCGGTTCATCATGCAACAAATATTAGACATAATATCTAGTTCCCATAAATTGCCTAGTCATATCCACGCTCTCACGTAATAGAATAAATTAAAACAAACATAATTTATTTATTATAATTAATAATAAGTATACATGTAAAACCAAATCAAATAAAAACATGGGTTAACTAATCTTTAAAGAACGAAACGTTTAATACAAAAAATGTATGCTTTAAATTAAAAATCTAAAGAATCTAACGTATTCCTTTGAAGAAAAAGTGCCCACACATATAAATAATAAATAAAATCAAATTAAAAAGAATTATCATATCAAGAAAACACCTTAAAAAATATAAGAAATATATAATTTATTCCGTTCTTCTCTTATTGTTTTAGTACCCCATGAAATTATCAAATCCACCTATTCCATTAGTTAATTTATTCTCTATTCTTTAGTGAATGGAGACTGAAAAAACTTGAGGGTTGTCTTCCTTTGTATGTCCTAGAGTTCTCACTTCTAATATTTTTGCTTTTGTTGACTGCAAAATAGAGATGGTGATATAGCTAGGTCTTCTTTATAATTTTTGAATTCAACCTAAAATATATGCACTTATGATTTTTATAAGAAAAGAACATATTTTTTTCTTTTCTTTTTTAGTTTCCCAATAACATATTAACAATTAAGAATTTTACTAATTAGTAGGTTTTTTTTTCCATTTAGATAGAGTTTCTTTGCCCATTAAACTCTCAACCATATGTTTTTTTGTTTCCAAAACATTCAATAATCATTTTAGAAAGATGCACAATAATTAAAAATAAATAAATAATTTCAATATCTAATAGATATGGTTGATAAGGGAGTTTGGAGGAAACTATATTTTTTTGAATTATTTAATCTTCATTCTTATAGCATGAAATTAATGATTTTGGAAAAAAATCCCATATATATTAATTTAAAAAAATAACTTGCTGTAACATCTCCAAAATTTGTAAATAAAAAAAAGATTAAGCAATGGTCTAATTATAATTTATAAAGGATAAAATAATCGATATAATGTTTTTGGTTTTCCCACAAGGACGTGTTAGGGAAATGTGGGTGTCTTGATTCTCGGACCAGATCATACAAGTGCGAGTCCTAGCCTCCCCGCTTCCACATTCCGTTAAAGAAACGAGAGTATTCAATGCCTTTCAAAAGGATTACCATTTCCTCATTCCATTAAAGAATCCAAAGCATTTGCCTTCAATCGGATTATCGAAGATGGAGAGAATTGGGCATTGAATCAATATGTCGAAGATGTAAAGAATTTGATATTGAATAAAGTCATGCTTGATTTTTTGTTCTTTTCTTTTCTTGGTTATTGTCTTCCTGCTTGGTTATGCTCTCAGCGGCAATACGATAGACCCGATCGAAAAGATTGAATGCGTAAGAGAGTCCCGCTTACTATGTGAGAATTTCGATGGCAAAGAATTTTTTCGAGTCTACTTATTATTTTCCACTTTTTGACGACACTTTTCTGCTTAGTGTGACACTTTTGACGACCTAGAGTGTGTGTGACACTTTTGATGACCTAGAGAGTATTTGTGAGGGTTTTCTTTGCTCGCTTCTCTTCTTTATTTGTGTGATTAAATGTCAGTATTAATGGCCTAAATAACAATTTTTCCATAAAGTATTAATGGCCTAAATGACTACAAATATTGAAAATAATTTAATTTAGGGCCAAACATAAAAATCCCCTACATTCTAAGAAACATTTACACTCACAAATCAACAAACAATGTGCTAGATACACACAATACAAATATAAATACATGCTAGGTATTTCAAGTAGACTCACAAATCAACAAGCAATTTCCTAAATACATACAAATACAATCAATCGATGCAAATAACTTCAGTAACAAATATAAAAAGCATCTACCTTGTATCAAACATTGAAATTACATTAATCAATGAAGAAACTATTTCCTGGATACATACAAAATAAATATAAAAAATATTTACATTTTAATAAACATTCCAAGTACACTTAACAATCATGAAACAATGTCCTAGGTACACATAATATAATCAATTGACGAAAATCTTAACAATGTAACAAACTTAAAAATAACCTACATTCTAACAAAAAACAATAATAATATTATTGTGTTTTATTTATTTAATATAATATTAATATATTATTAAACCTTCAATCTATTAATATAATAAATAATATATTTAATGTGTTTATAGTTTATTTATTGATAAAGAAATTGTTTTTTAAAATACTTTTTTATATTATTTATTAATTTATTAATAATACAATATACAATATATTTGAGATATTTTCTTAGCTTTGAGATTTTAGGATATCTACTAACAAGAAAAAGCACTTGAAGGTGAAAGTTTATTTGGTTTAAAAAAAAGATGCTTTGTTGGCAAGTTGTTATTATCAACAAAGCAATAATGCGTGCTTTGTTGTTGTTATCATCAACAAAGCTATAGTGCTATGTGTTTTGTTGTTATTAAAAACAAAGCTTGATTATTATGTATTTATTAGATGATTAATAACTTATTTATTTATTAAAATATTTGTAAAGTTTAAAATAAATTAATTTATTGAAATAATAATGAATTATTAAGATTAAAATGGTTATTAATGTTAGAGTATTTTTTAGAACTTATTTCTAATTTTCAATAGTTGTGTCTATGTTGAGTAAACGTATTTATTGTAGTTATTGTATGATTTACGATTATTAATTATATTTTATTTAAAACATATTGATATTAATAATAGAAAAAATAGAAAAACTTCAAAATAAAGAATTAAAATGAAAAGAAAAAAAAAGGTAATAAAAAAAGAGAAATTAAAACTTACAATTAGAAAATGATATCTATTATTGTATTGTAACCTAGACTCATGTCTACACATGATAAATATATTAAAAAAATCCACACTAACAAACATAAAAAAATATACCAATCAAGCATTAAGCATACTTACCAATAAACAAACACTTTTACAATACACATCATGACAACTTGAGTGTTACATTTAGCGTTGACTAAGGCTAACTGACTGTGACAGGTGAGAAATGCGCCCCTCATGAGTTAAACTAGAACTAAAGGTAATTGAGTCCTAACTTAGCTTAATCGGTCATCAAGTGAACTGAACTGACCTTGGTTGGTTTGTGAGCATCTTAATACCGAGAGATACTTCTATTCTTCCAAGTTAGGATTATTGACCTCCTATTAATATTTTAATTTGCTCTTAACCACTAAGTTTTCCTCATGGCATAGTTTCACTTTAAACTTAGAGGTAATAATATTTTTGACATTATCAATGTTCTACAAAATGTCATTTTCATCAATGCCACAATGGTTTAACCAAGCTATGGTATCTTTACACCAACACCACTTGAGGCTTAGTTGGTTTTCACTCACTCTAAAGCAACTTTAGGAAGTCTCATTAGAAAAAAATCTCATATAAATTAATTAAAACATAAACAAAACTTCAGTGACACTTTAAACATTTTGAAATAATATTTGTATTTAAAAATAATAAAGAAAACAAAAACCATAATCCATACTTACAATAAAGATTAATAAATCAAATTCAAAATAGTTTTGAGCTCATTCTTTGATTAACATACATATGAAATAGAAAAAAACATAAAAAAAAAATTATATTGACATTTATATGCATTACAATTAAAGTAACAATGTATCATCAACTACAAACATACAATATAAATGAACTAAAAATACAACAATATTAAAATAAATTAAATTAAAAGCAAAATGATCAATAAAGAAAATCGAAAAAATTGTAGTAAATACACAAATAAGTATATAATCAAATATTTAGTGAACGTTCCTTTCTTTTGGCTTGCTGCCAAAAAGCCAAAAGATTTCCTTGGTTTTTGCTGGATCTGTTTGGGTGCTTTTTTATCTTTTTGTTTCCACGTTTATGAGCTTTTTGATCTTTTTGTTTCCATGGTTTTAGGCCTTTTGGACGTGAGGGTTTTAAATACCATCGCAAGAGAAGCTGCATAGAGAGCATTTCTTCGGTTTAGGGTCGTTATTCTCAAAAATATCTTGAGCGCCCAGTGTTCATAGAGTTTGTGACGGTCGCTTCAATTGGGGAGAGCCCAGCGTTCATAATGTTTGTTAGCGGTTTCAATTGTAGAGAGCCTTCACCGTTATGTTCTCACTGAATTCCAACGCTAGGACCTTCTCCAAGGGCCAAGAAGCCTGTTGTTGCAGCGATGCTTCAAATTCAAACCTTGGTTAGAAATGTGCGATCACAGGCCGAGAGAGGCTTAGCAAAGAAGCTTTTGGTACCACTTCTCGAAAGGATTAGGTACTCTTCAAGTGGGATACGCACTTGCAAGAATCCAGCAAACCTGCGCAGCTGTAGAGATCATCATAGAATTTTTTGTGTTGGGTGTTGAGAAGATTCACAACGGGATCAATGAGGAGAATATTTCCATATTTTCATGGGCTGGAGTGGATTCCTGGAATTTGCCTGGGCGTTTTCTCTATTGAGCATTAAGTATGAATCGGATCACTTTTTTTTATAATCTATATAGAATTCCCAATGCCTGTGAAACCAGGTGGAGGCAAAGTAAAACAAGGAGGAGTTTGCGAATATAGATCTCTAATCTTCGTCTGATTACCACTACCCATTTCCCCAAAGGGACTTCTGCTAAATCAATCTCTGGATTCAGGGTTGTGAGTGTCGATTTAAAATTATTCTTCCCACGACCACCTCTCATTGCGCCCTGTTCGAAACGTGGCTGTCTTGATTGTTGGGCCAGATAATGATTTCTCATGGAGCCTCTGGATGACCTCCCTAATCCACATTCTGTTAAAGAAACCAGAGCATTCAATGCCTTCAAAACGATTACCGCTTCACATCGAGTTAAAGAAACCAGAGCATTCTCTTTCAATAGGATTATCGAAGACGAGAGAATTGGGCATTGAATCAAAATATCGCAGATGGAAATAATTAGGTATTGAATCAACTCATGCGTCTTCTTTATAATTTCCTCGTAGGTAGCGTGATTTATTGTTCTCTTCTTTTTTTTGGTTAGCTTCCTGTCATGTAGCATGATTTCTTCTTCTTTTGTTTGATTGGTTATTCTCTGCCTGGTTATCCTTTCACCGGAAATACAATAGCCGCGATTGGAAAGATTGATACAACCCAATGGGTCGATTGAAAAGCTGCCACGGCCTTTCTCGGCCTGGTTATGGTTTCAGCCTCTATCCAACAGGCCCGACCGAAAATATGAAGAGGCCACTGGGTTTCTTGAAAAGTTGCCATCGCTAAGGGCCTTGAAGTGGTTTCTATGGCGTGAATTATTAATAAAGATTCATGAGAATGATCATGAGTATGAGAGTACTTATTACGAGTTTTGATGGACAAGAACGTTTGCGAGTCTTCTCTATTGTTGAGGAATGTGTATGAGATTTTTGGAGTGTTTGTGAGAGTGTATGAGTGTTTGGAGTGTAAATGTTATTGATGTAAAGTTTATGTCTTTTTCTGGGTATTTATCAGTTTTTAAAGGTTAAGCACACAATCAATATGAAATAAATTCTTTCATTTTGAGAAAACAATGAGCTTGAATTAAATTCTCATTTCACTTCTCATTTTTTTAAAGGTTAAGAGCTATATAAATATTAAATTAATTCTTCCATGTTGAGAAAACAATATCTATTTTATGTGTTTTTCATTTTTGCATCCCATACAAACTGTGGCAACATTGTAAGTGTAACATTCTTTAAAATTAGTTTTCTACATACCACCCAAAAAAGTCACAAACAATGTTGCACCTTAGAATATGTTATGTTGTTTTGGGATAGCAGGATAAAAGAAGCCATTGAACTTCCCTCAGTTTTCTTCTTTCAAACTCAGATGTTAGGAGTACTACACCTTTCTCGATCTTTTTGGCTCTCGTATCTTCTCCACCTCAACATCTCCGTCAAAATCCAAGGTACTGAAGTTAGGCCTCAGACACGAGCTCTCTCATACTTCATCCCATCTTGCATTGCACATTTTTTACTTTCCGCATTGTATTTCCTTTAAAAGGGGATCGTTTGTCACTCTCGCATAGCACGAACACCATTGTAACCGAAATTCTTGTTGACCTACTTTGTTGTCATTAGTTCGACATAAATAACATTATGTTATCTTATCTTATCTATCGTTGTTGTATGCATCATTTAGGATGAAATTTAACTGTTGCTTATATCTCTTCAAATCTCCACCTAACTAGCTCAGAGTGTGTTGATTGTTATGTTGAAGTAGTGGACACATTTCCTATTGAAAATGCCCTCAATTTTCTTCTACCAAACATTTTTTCGGATGTCAGGATGTTGTCATGGCTCATCTTTCGCACTCCTTACCATCAGTTGGATGACAAATCTGCCTTCATTTTTCCTCAAGAACCAAGTGTTCCTCCTCATCATTACAAGTTAGTTATCATGCAATTTGAAATATTTGAAACTGATCCATCCCAAAAGGGGTCATTGGATTCCGTTGGAGGTACACTGTTCTAGTTGACAACATCTATATCAAAGTTTTACCATTGGATAACATATATGCTTGAATCTAACTCATTTTCTTTTCTTATGCCAGTTTAGCTTCTCTTTATTTCACTCTTATTTGTTGAGTTTGGATTGATATTATCATTACTTCTTCTACTAGTGATAAGTCGCAACAATTACTTGGTTGCAGTATGCAATGAAATAATGCTGGCTCAACCTATGACATTTTTCCCAATAGTGTTGGTAAAGCCACAACTTTTTTTCTTAGTTTTATTATGTATACGTTTTATTTTAATTGTTAACTAGTTTACAACTCTTTGAAAGAACATATTCTTGTTGTTCTAAACCCAACCTTCGTATTTATAGGCTAAAGACCCATTTCCATTCATTTTTTGTCAAGTGTGATTCTCAACGTCTGTTGCACACAAATTTTTCTTCTACTTCCTCATGATTGTGTAACCTTTAATTCATTGGCTTGTGCATTCCATCCACATTTCCTTTGTAACTCAATCCATACATCTTCTTCTCAAGATATTCTTTCACTTCACATTGAAATTAGAGCCAAGGGTTTAACAATCCTAAGATAGTGACCCCCCATGAATTGGAGAGCCTAAAGTGTATAAGAGTGTTGTTGAGGTGATAGTAGCCTCCCTCTCAGTTACACATGGGCTAGGATTATTCTTTGGCCTTTAAATTTCACATGATAGTTTGTACAACAACATTGTAATTTTTTTTTTTTGTCGGAATGTGTTTTCTTGATAGATCTGAATAATTTAACAAGCATCGACGATTCAGACCTAGTTGAGGTGGTCCATCATCAAGATTTGAGAGATAGGGAGATATTTTTTATCTTCAACAATAAAATAAAAATGGGAAAGATAAAACTAGGCACTAGAAAAAAAAAGAGCCAAAAAAAGGAAAGGGAACATAAAAAAACAAAACAATATAAAACTTAGGAGAAACTAGAATTAAATAGACAAGAAACGAAAGTGACAAATGAAACAGGTTATGAAAGACCACACAAAATTAAGGAAGAAAAATAACATAAACTAAAATATAAAGAAGAAAAATATCGAAACAGTTATGCAGAAAGATAAAATAAAGAAATAAAGACAATAAGAAAATAGTAATAAACATAAATAAATTTTAGAACAAAGTGTCAACAAAATAATGAAAGCACTAAAATTAAGAACAAAAGAGGGATTACAATATAATCAAAGGAAACACAACAAAGTAATAACAAAGAGGGATAGAATTTCAAAATAGCTACCCCAAAAAAATAGAGACCAAAGTACGACGAAAGAAACAAAAACAAAACAAAAAATACAATGAACAACATTGGAAGTAAGCAATAGTAAAATATGAAAGAAAGAGTAAAGATACAGCGAAACGTGTATTGGAATTAGAAGGGATAAACTAGGAGAGGAAAAAAAATAGGAGGAGTTACCTAGAGGAAATCCTAAGGGCTAGGGAAAGTCTCCAATTAGTTTGATTCTCGATTTCAATTACCTTTCTGAAATGCTCGTTAAAGTAGTAATCTTCATTGGTTAGGATTTTCCATCTTCAACACAAATGTAGTGTTTAGAATTGACTGAGTGGTGTTCATCCAAAGTATAAAAATGAGATTGTTTATGTTTAATATCAACAACATGTTCAAGAAAACTATTTTTCAAAGGTCGGTCAATTTCACTAAATCGTTGGTGAAACTGATTGGTTTTTTGAAATCAGGTTTCTTGGACATGCAACTTATATTAAACACAACGGATATTATTCATCTACTCTGGTTGAACACTCAGACAATACTAAACACCACATTTTCATTTAAATTGTCAAAATCCTAGCCAATGAGGATTAATGAAATTTAGGGAGGACATTGAAATCAACAAGCACCCTAATAATCTTAAGAGAGGTGACGGATTGAAGATCTACAATAACTAACTCCTATAAGCTCAATAGGCTTGTCTCTAGGTAACTCCTATTCATGTTTTTTCTCTTAGTTTTTTCTTGCTCATAATTCATGTTGCCCCATATCCTTGTTCTTTTCTTCATTTTTTAATCTTCTCCTAGTTTTTCCTTCTTTATTTCTCTCTTCTTTGTTGTTCTTTTTGTTTCATTTTGATCTTTTTGTGATGTCTAATTAGATTGTTTGCTTTATTAGTTATTTTTCTTTCTAACTTGAATTTTTGGTCTTTTCATTATTTTATTTTAGTTTATTCAAAATTTTCTTTCTATTTATTATTATTTCCTTGTTGTCTTTATTCTTTGTTTTAACTTTATTCTTTAATTGTTTCAATTTTGTTCTTATTTATATTTTATTTTCCTTGTTTAATTTAGTTTTGTATTAATGTATGAAAACCATACAAGCTTTTTTACGTGTACAATAAGAGCGGTGGTCTATTTTCTGAACGCTCTTCCTGAAAAGGACCGATGGCCTAAAAACAACGGATGAGATTTGGAATTTTCAATCTGGAAAAAAACACTATCCACTTTTTTTTAGGGTTAGGGAAAAGGAAACCCAAGTTCAAATCAAGTTCAAATCTGGAAAACAAAAAACCATAGAAAATCCTTACCATTGGATCAAGTCATAAGCTCTGATACCATGTAAAAGAAACAATGAAGCATACAACAGCACTATGGACACATTAATTGCCATCTGATTATTATACTGAGTATAAATAGGAAATACAGAATAACAATAAGATCGATGAATACCATAGTCTGAAACTACCATAAGTCACCTAACCGACTAATTAACTATATGTGAGATTACATTCTTCAACACAATTAACAAATATATAAAACAGAAAAAAAAACATAAAAAAATTATATTAATATTTATATGCATTACAATTACACTAAGAATCTATCACCAACTACAAATTTACAATATAAATCAACTAAAAATACAACAATACTAAAATAAATTAAAAACAAAATTATCAATTTTTTTTATAATAAATACATAAAATACAACCGTACTAAAACAAATTAAAAACAAAATAATTAAAAACAAAATGATCTTAAAAAAACTAAGAAATGTTTACAATAAATGCATAAATCAGTATATAATCATGCATTTAGTAACTGTTTTCCTTGCACGTTTCTTTCCTTACAGGTTTCCTTGCTTTTGGCTTGCTCCAAAAGATTTCCTTGCATTTTGCTTGATCATGTTTGGGTGCTTTTTCATCTTTTTGCTTCCATGTTTGTGGTCTTTTTTAGAGGTGATGTGAGGGTTTTAAATAAAATGGCAACTGTCCGATGGGTAAGCTAGATGGAGAGCGTTTATGATGTTTAGCGTCGTTATTCCAAGAAAATCTTCAGCGTCCAGAGTTTTTAATGTTTATGGTAGTCCTTTCAATTGTAGAAAGATCAACATTCATAATGTTTAGAGAGCCCTTCACTCTTATATTTTCATCGAATTCCAATGATAGGACCTTCTCCAACTGCCAAGAAGCATGTTGTTGCAGCGCTGCTTCAAAGTTCAAACCTTGGTTTATGGTTTATGGATGATTGAGGTTTATGGTTTATGGATGATTGACGATGAAGAATAATTGGAAAAATGTGTTATTACAGGTCGAGAGGCTTAGCGAAGAAGCTTTTGGTATCATGGAATTTGTTGTTTCCATGAGATCAACGAGGAGAATATTTCCACATTAGCTGGAGTGGATTCCTGGAGGTTGTAGGGGTGTTTCTGATATTGAGCATAAGTATGGATCAAATCACTTTTCTTATCTTAGTTTTAGTTTTATTTTATGATTTATTTTAGTTCTAAAGACCTTTGAAACCAGGTGGAGATGAAGTAAAACAAGGAGGATTTATATTCCTTTGAAACTAGGTGGAGGTGAAGTAAAACAAGGAGGATTTTTAGAATATAGATCTAATGTCAAAAACAATTCATGAGAGTACGACTATCCATTTTCCAAAGGGGCTTATGCTAAATCAATCTATGGATTCAGGGTTGTCAGTGTCGATTTGATGAGTCCCAACTTGACCATGGGAGGATTTAAGATTATTCTTCCCACAAGGACCTTACGGATAATGCTTTCTCCTGGAGCCTCTTGGTGACCTCTATGTTTCCCCATTCGATGAAAGAAACTAGAGCATTCAATGCCTTCAAAATGATTACCGCTTCAGATTGAGTTAAAGAAACCCAAGCATTCTATTGAAGGATTATCGAAGATGGAGAGAATTGGACATTGAATCAAAATATCAAAGATGGAAAGAATTAGTTATTGAATAAACTCATGCAACTTATTTATAATTTCCTGGTACGTAGCGTGATTTCCAGCTTTCTTTTTTTCTTGGTTAGTTTCCTTCAATGCTTTCAGCCACTATAAAATAGGCCCCATCTAAAATATTGAGATGCCTCTAGCTTTATTGAAAAGCTGCCATGGCTTGGCCATGGTAAGAGTCTGCTAATAAATTACAAAAGTTTTAAAGCCAAGGTCCTTCAAGTGGCTTCCATGGCATGGATTATTAATAAAGATTGATGTGAATGAGAGTCCTTCTTACTGTGTAATGCTTATTGGGTGAGATTTTTGATGGCCAAGAATGTTTGCGAGTCTTCTCTATTCTTAGGAATGGGTAGGAGAGTGTTTGTGAGAGAGTCTTCTCTGTTATTTTCTTTGTTTGTGTGAATAAATGCCATTATTAATGGCCTAAATAAGAATCTTATAGTAAAGTATTGAATGATTTTCTTGTGAGATCTTAAAGCATTGTTCGACTTCCGGATCTTAGAGCCTTGGATTGACTCCATGATGAGATCTAATGGCTTAGGATCTTGCAACAACATATGGGGTAGTTATTGATTGCTTAAATAGTTTGTTCCTTTTTTGACTCGAGAGATATGTGATATTTATGGTTACTATATAAATATTGATGATTTGTCTTAGTTTCTTTTTGTGAAGTGAACACTGGTGATATTATTTAGATCTTTCAAATGCATTTTATTCCAGCCTTTGATGTAACTTTTATGTGTGTTCTAGGTATTTATTTTGTAAATTAGCGAGAGCTTGTGTATTAATCGAAATGAAAGATGAAAAACTTGTTTTCTTGGATTAAGCAATCCATGCAAACATTGCCACGAACGAAAGACAAAAAACCTTTTTTTGTTGGAATAAGCAATGCATTCAAACATTTCCACGAAGGGAAGTACCTAGCACATAATCTCCAATCAGATAGGTGCACATTTTCAGGATTTCTCAATTTTTAAAGGTTAAGCCCACAATCAATATTAAATAAATTCTTTCATTTTGAGAAAACAATGAGTGTGAATTAAATTGCCATTTCACTTCTCAGTTTTTTAAGGTTGAATTAAATTGCCATCCCACTAGATTAAGAGCACGATAAATCTTAAATTAATTCGTCTAAGTTGAGAAGACAATGACTCTAAATTAAATTATTTTCAATATTCGTAGTTATGTAGGCCATTAATACTTTATGGCAAAATTGTTATTTAAGCCATTAATTTTGACATTTATTCACATAAATAAAGAAGAGAAGAGAGACAAATCCCTCACAAATACTCTCTAGGTCATCAAAAGTGTCACACACACTCTAGGTCGTCAAAAGTGTCACACTAAGCAGAAAAGTGTCCTCAAAAAGTGGCAAATACTAAGTATTATTTTCCATCGAAACTCTCACACAGTAAGCGGGACTCTCTTACGCATTCAATCTTTTCGATCGGGTCTATCGTATTGCCGCTGAGAGGATAACCAGGCAGGAAGACAATAACCAAGAAAAGAAAAGAACAAAAAATCAGGCATGACTTGATTCAATACCCAATTCTTTCCATCTTTGACATATTGATTCAATGCCCAATTCTCTCCATCTTCGATAATCCCGATAATCCGATTGAAGGCAAATGCTCTGGTTTCTTTAACGGAATGAGGAAATGGTAATCCTTTTGAAAGGCATTGAATGCTCTGGTTTCTTTAACGGAATGTGGAATGTGGAACCGGGGAGGCTAGGACTCGCACTTGTATGATCTGGTCCAAGAATCAAGACACCCACATTGCGCTGACAGGTCCTCGTGGGAAAAACAATCTTAAATGCTCTCATGGCCGAATTGGGGACTGATCAAATCTATACTCACAACCGCTGAATCCCTATATTTATTTACCTGAACTCCCTTAGGGGATGGATAATCGTACTATGACGAATTATTTTTTGATATAGATGTATACTTGCAAATTCCTCCCTGTTTTGCTTCGCCTCCATCGGGTTTCACAGGTCTTGAGAATTCCATATAAATCATATCACAGGCCTTGAGAATTCCATATAAATCATAAAAGAATAGTACCCAAACAGAAAAAAAAAGAAGTGATTCGATCCCTGCTCAAATCTCAATTAAGGAAAGGACCCCGGCAAGTTCATAGAAATCTTCTCCATGATCTCTACAGCTACACAGCTTTGCTGTAGCTCAATTCAGGAAAGGACCCCGGCAAGTTCCTAGAAATCGTCTCTATGATCTCTACAGCTGCAAAGCTTTGCTGGATATTTGCTAGTGCGTATCCCACTTCCATAGGAACAAATCCTGTAGAGAAGTGACACCAAAAGTTTCTTTACTAAGCCATAGCCATTCATTCGCACTCCATAAACCAAGGTTAGAACTTTGAAGCAGCGCTGCAACAACAAGCTTATTGGACATTGGAGAAGGTCAAAGCAGTGGAATTCACTTATTGGACATTGGAGAAGGTCAAAGCAGTGGAATTCAGTGAGAATATAACAGTGAAGGGCTCTCCACAATTGAAACTACGGCCTCAAACACTACGAACGCTGGACCCTGAAGGATTTTGCTGAAATAACGATGCTAAACCTGCAGAAACGCTCTGCATGTAATGGCTCTAGATACATCGTTAGCTTACAGATCGGGCTGTTTCCATTGTCCTTTTAACAGGCAAAAATCCCACAAACGTGGCTCTACGGATCGGACGGTTTCCATGCCTTTTTAAACGGTCACGTCCAAAAATCCCAAAAAACACTCAAATGCCTGAAAGCAAAACGCAAGAAAACGTGGAAGCAAAACGGTCATCAAATACATGATCATGCTTATCCTGTCGTAAGTTTAAACTTGTTTTTAATTCTTCTCACATCATTTTGTTTTTTATTTATTTATTGTTGTTCTTTTATGTTAATATATATATGGTTTAATCATATTGTGTTAATAATTATAACACATATAAATATTAATATAAAATTTTATATGTTTTTTTTTCCAATTTAAAATATAAATATATCTTATTTGAATTTGATTTATTAATTTTTATTGTAGGTAGATATTATTGTTTTTTGTTTTTTTCTTTTCTTAAAGACATGTACTATTTCAAAATGTTTTTGAAATGTAAAGAAAGTTTTTTTGTTTAATTAATTTATATGGGAATTTTTTTCAAATTAATTAATCTCATATTATGAAAATGAAGATTAAAAAATTTGAAAAAAAAATATTCTTCTCCAAACTCCATGTTTCCTTTATATGGGTCTACAGTTATTGTTGGTTTCTAATTTATGTCTTTATGCCTATGAAATTGAATTGATGATAATATATATGAAAAACGATATCTATTATGAGTGTTTTGCAATCAATCAATAGTTAAAATGTGTATTTCGAATAGATCACAATAGTTTAACAAACGTCTATGTTTCCACATTGTTAAGGTTGTAGATCATGAGGAATTGAGAGATAGGAAGATTTCTGGTGTTGAGGGAAAGGATAAATAGGGTAAGATGATCCATGTGAAAGTTGGATGTACTGAGCACCTAGAGGGATCAAATCTAACGAGATGTAATTGTTCATTTCTTACACTTTAGAAAAACATTACAACTCAACAAATGTGATCTCCATGAGTACTTAATAGGTCTTTGCTTAAACTAGATCAAAGCTGATTTTTATTTCTTTTATTTCAAAAGACAAAATGTATCTTTTACTAACTTTTTATTTGCTTTTAATTTTGTATTTATGACAGAAAATAAAAAATAATAATTACTTTTTATTTTTGATACATAGGGCTAGATGTTACCTTGAAACATATTCCTTGAGCTGACAAAATAAAAGACAAAAAAAAAGAGTTATGAAAGACCTGACAAAATTAAAGAAGAAACAAAAAGGAAAACCGACAAGAGAGAAAGGAAGGAGAAAAAACTAGGAGAAGAGCAAAAAGTGAAAAAAAGAATAAGGATATGGGGATAAACTAGGAGAAAAAGCACAAACAAGA
Source organism: Pseudotsuga menziesii (assembly GCA_001517045.1). Classification (NCBI taxonomy): domain Eukaryota; kingdom Viridiplantae; phylum Streptophyta; class Pinopsida; order Pinales; family Pinaceae; genus Pseudotsuga; species Pseudotsuga menziesii. Next base: position 47,662 of record LPNX010380980.1, read on the forward strand.
GTTACCTAGAGACAAGCCTAGGGGATATGTATGGAATCATGTTACTGTTGATCTTACATCCATTATCTTTGTTGATATTATTAGGGTGCTTCTCCATTTCAATGGCCTCCATAAATTTATTATTAGAGTATTGACCGTTATTGGCTAGTATCTCGGAATCTTCAATGCAAATGCAGTGTTTAGTCTTGTGTGAGTGTTCAGGAAGAGTAGATGAACAATATCGGTTCATCATGCAACAAATATTAGACATAATATCTAGTTCCCATAAGCTCCCTAGTCATATCCAGGCTCTCAGGTAATACAATAAGTTAAAACAAACATAATTTATTTATTATAATTAATAATAAGTATACATGTAAAACCAAATCAAATAAAAACATGGGTTAAATAATTATTAAAGAACGAAACGTTTAATACAAAAAATGTATGCTTTAAATTAAAAATCCAAAGAATCTAACATATTCCTTTGTTCTCTTATTGTTTTAGTACCCCATGAAATTATCAGATCCACCTATTCCACTAGTTAATTTATTCTCTATTCTTTAGTGAATGGAGACTGAAAAACCATGAGGGTTGTGTTCCTTTGTATGTCCTAGAGTTCTCACTTCTAATATTTTTGCTTTTGTTTACTGCAAAATAGAGATGGGTGATATAAAGAACTAAATTCACCATTATATATTTTATATCACTTCATTTAATCGGAAATAGCTAGGTCTTCTTTATAATTTTTGAATTCAACCTAAAATATATGGATTTATGATTTTTATAAGAAAAGAACATGTTTTTTTTTTCTTTTCTAGTTTCCCAATAACATATTAACAATTAACAATTTTACTAATTAGTAGGTTTTTTTTCTTCCATTTAGATAGAGTTTCTTTGCCCATTAAACTCTCAACCATATGTTTTTTTGTTTCCAAAACATTTAGTAATCATTTTAGAAAGATGCCCAATAATTAAAAATAAATAAATAAATAATTTCAATATCTAATAGATATGGATGATTAGGGAGTTTGGAGGAAACTATATTTTTTCGAATTCTTTAATCTTCATTCTTATAGCATGAGATTAATGATTTTGGAAAAAAATCCCATATATATTAATTTAAAAAAAAAACTTGCTGTAACATCTCCAAAATTTGTAAATAAAAAAAAGATTAAGCAATGGTCTAACTATAATTTATAAAGGATAAAATAATCGATACAATGTTTTTGGTTTTCCCACAAGGACCTGTTAGGGCAATGTGGGTGTCTTGATTCTTGGACCAAATCATACGAGTGCGAGTCCTAGCCTCCCCGCTTCCACATTCCGTTAAAGAAACCAGAGCATTCAATGCCTTTCAAAAGGATTACTGTTTCCTCATTCCGTTAAAGAAACCAGAGCATTTGCCTTCAATCGGATTATTGAAGATGTAGAGAATTGGGCATTGAATCAATATGTCGAAGATTTAAAGAATTGGGTATTGAATAAAGTCATGCCTGATTTTTTGTTCTTTTCTTTGCTTGGTTATTGTCTTCCTGCGTGGTTATGCTCTCAGCGGCAATACGATAGACCCGATCGAAAAGATTGAATGCGTAAGAGAGTCCCGCTTACTGTGTGAGAGTTTCGATGGAAAAGAATTTTTTCGAGTCTACTTACTATTTGCCACTTTTTGACGACACTTTTCTGCTTAGTGTGACACTTTTGACGACCTAGAGTGTGTGTGACACTTTTGATGACCTAGAGGGTATTTGAGAGGGTTTTATCTGCTCTCTTCTCTTCTTTATTTGTGTGAATAAATGCCATTATTATGGCCTAAATAACAATTTTGCCATAAAGTATTAATGGCCTAAATAACTACGAATATTGAAAATAATTTAATTTAGGGCCAAACATAAAAATCCCCTACATTCTAGCAAACATTTACACTCACAAATCAACAAAAAATGTGCTATATACACACAATACAAATCTAAATACATGCTAGGTATTTCAAGTAGACTCACAAATCAACAAGCCATTTCCTAAATACATACAAATACAATCAATTGATGCAAATAACTTCAGTAACAAATATAAAAGCATCTACCTTGTATCGAACATTCAAATTTCATTAATCAATCAAGAAACTATTTCCTAGATACATAAAAAACAAATATAAAAAACATTTACATTTTAATAAACATTCCAAGTACACTTAACAATCATGAAACAATGTCCTAGATACACAAAATACAATCAATTGATGGAAATCTTAACAATCTAACAAACATAGAAGTAACCTACATTCTAACAAAAACCAATAATAATATTATTGTGTTTTATTTATTTAATATAATATTAATATATTATTAAACCTTCAATCTATTAATATAATAAATAATATATTTAATGTGTTTATAGTTTATTTATTGATAAAAAAATTGTTTTTTAAAATACTTTTTATATTATTTATTAATTTAGTAATAATATAATATATAATATATTTATATATTTGAGAGATTTTCTTAGCTTTGAGATTTTAGGATCTCTACTAACAAGAAAAACCATGTGAAGGTGAGTTTAATTGGTTTAAAAAAAATATGCTTTGTTGGTAAGTTGTTATTATCAACAAAGCAATAATCTACGCTTTGATGTTGTTATCATCAACAAAGCTATAATGATATGTGTTTTGTTGTTATTAAAAACAAAGCTTGATTATTATGTATTTATTAGATTATTAAAAATTTAGTTATTTATTAAAATATTTGTAAAGTTTAAAATAAATTAATTTATTGAAATAATAATGAATTATTAAGATTAAAATGGTTATTAATGTTAGAGTATTTTTTAGAACTTATTTATAATTTTCAATAGTTGTGTCTATGTTGAGTAAATGTATTTATTGTAGTTATTGTATTATTTACGATTATTAATTATATTTTATTTAAAAAATATTGATATTAAAAATAGAAAAAATAGAAAAACTTCAAAATAAAGAATTAAAATGAAAAGAAAAAAAAGGCAATAAAAAAAGAGAAATTAAAACTTACAATTAGAAAAATGATATCTATTATTGTATTGTAACCTAGACTCATGTCTACACATGATAAATATATTAAAAAAATCCACACTAACAAACATAATAAAATATACCAATCAAGCATTAAGCATACTTACCAATAAACAAACACTTTTACAATACACATCAATACAACTCAAGTGTTTCATTTAGTGTTGACTAAGGCTAACTCACCGTGACAGGTGAGAAATGCGCCCCTCTTGAGTTCAGTCTTGTAAACCTAGCGCTAACTGAATGTAGAGGACTAGAAATAAAGGTAATTGAGTCCTAACTTAGCTTAACCGGTCATCAACTGAACTGAACTGACCTTGGTTGGTTTCGACACTCCCAGTGGCTCCTAAATTGTAGGGATTGGTCTAGGAGGCTCCTAAACTGATGCAATCAAGTGCAATCAGTGGCAGTGAGTCTCAATTAGTGTTCCCCACACTTTAGTAACTGAAACATGTGCCCCAATTAGGCCAAGTGGACCCAATGGTGTTAATGACTATAAATAGACTGGATGGACTCCCAATTTAGACATATGACCAAACTAGACAAGGGAGGATTAATAATCCTAACCTCCTCTTTGGCTATGGAGTTTGTGAAATTTCATTCTAATCTTGGCTATATTAATTTTCTCCCATGAGCATCTTAATACTGAGAGATACTTCTATTCTTCCAAGTTAGGATTAATGACCTCCTATTAGTATTTTAATTTTCTCTTAACCACTAAGTTTTCCTCATGGCATAATTTCACTTTAAACTTAGAGGTAATAATATTTTTGACATTATCAATGTTCTACAAAATGTCATTTTCATCAATGCCACAATGGTTTACCAAGCCATGGTATCTTTACACCAACACCACTTGAGGCTTAGTTGGTTTTCACTCCATCTAAAGCAACTTTAGGAAGTCTCTGGTTTCCCATGTTATTTATCTTCTACTTGTACATCAGGTACCTAGTCACAACGATGATATCAATGGGGGGAAGATCCACTTTTACAAACATAGAAGAATAATATGCATTGCTTTTAGTTTGAGTTTATACCTTAACACTAACAATGCCATTAATAAAAAAATAAAACAAGATATTTTGGTCTTCTACCCTTAAAAAATTAAACTATTGTGTACATTAATTTAACATTTTTATTATGCATTTTTTCGTTCATCTAAAATAACTTTAACTTGTACTTCAAAAAATGATTTTTAATTATAAATTAATAAAATAAATGAAAACAAACATTATTTATTTATTTTGGTTAGTAATAATTATACATTTTAAACCAAATCAAATAAAAACATGGGTTAATTAATCATTAAAGAACCAAAGTTTAATGTAAAAGAAGTATGCTTTAAATTACAAATCCAAAGACTCTAGCATATTCCTTTGACAAAAAAAATCCAATACATATCAATAATAAATAAGCTCAATTTAAAAAGAACTAGCATATTAAAATTAAAAAGAACTAGCATATTAAGAAAACACCTAAAAAAGACCATAAGAAATATATTTATTCCATTCCTCTCTTATTTTTTAGTACCCCATGAAATATTGGATCCACCTATTCCAATAGCTATCGTGTTCTCTATTCTTTCATGAATGGAGACTGCAAAAGCTTAAGGGTTGTGTTCCTTTGTATGTCCTAGAATTCTCATTTCTAATGTTTTTGCTTTTGTGTACTCCAAAATAGATATGGGTGATATAAAGAACTAGATCCACCATGAGATATTTTATATCAATTGATTTAATAAGAAATAAATAGGTTCGCTTTATAATTTTTCAATGCAACCTAAAATATATGCATTTATGATTTTTAGAAGAAAAGAACATGTTTTTTTTTGCTTTTTTGGTTTCCCAATAATATATTAACAATTTTTCTAATTAGTGGGATTTTTTTTTCCTTGTTAGACTGAGTGAACCATATGTTTTTTTGTTTCCAAAACATTTAGTAATCATTTTTGAACGATGCATTATAATTTTAAATAAATAAATCAAAAAGTTCAATATCTAATAGAGATGAGTGATTAGGGAGTTCGGAAGAAACTTTTTTTTTTTCAAATTATTTAATCTTTAATCTTTAATCTTATACTATGAGATTAATGAATTTGGAAAAAAATCTCATATAAATTAATTAAAAAATAAAAAAACTTCAGTGACACTTTAAACATTTTGAAATAATATTTGTATTTAAACATAATAAAGAAAACAAAAACCATAATCCATACTTACAATAAAGATTAATAAATCAAATTCAAAATATGTTTGAGCTCATTCTTTGATTAACATATATATGAAATAGAAAAAAACATAAAAAAAAAATTATATTGACATTTATATGCATTAAAATTAAAGTAACAATGTATCATCAGCTATAAACATACAATATAAATCAACTAAAAATACAACAATATTAAAATAAATTAAAAGCAAAATGATCAATAAAGAAAATCGAAAAATTATAGTAAATACACAAAGAAGTATATAATCATATATTTAGTCAACGTTTCTTTCTTTTGGCTTGCTGCCAAAAAGCCAAAAGATTTCCTTGGTTTTTGCTGGATCTGTTTGTGTGCTTTTTGATCTTTTTGTTTCCATGGTTTTAGGCCTTTTGGACGTGAGGGTTTTAAATACCATCGCAAGAGAAGCTGCATAGAGAGCATTTCTGCGGTTTAGGGTCGTTATTCTCAAAAAAAAATCTTGAGGGCCCAGAGTGCATAGAGTTTGTGACAGTGATTTCAATTGGGGAGAGCCCAGCGTTCATAATGTTTGTTAGCGGTTTCAATTGTAGAGAGCCTTCACCGTTATGTTCTCACTGAATTCCAACGCTAGGACCTTCTCCAAGGGCCAAGAAGCTTGTTGTTGCAGCGATGCTTCAAATTCAAACCTTGGTTAGAAATGTGCGATCACAGGCCGAGAGAGGCTTAGCAAAGAAGCTTTTGGTACCACTTCTCGAAAGGATTAGGTACTCTTCAAGTGAGATACGCACTTGCAAGAATCCAGCAAAGCTGCGCAGCTGTAGAGATCGTCATAGAATTTTTTGTGTTGGGTGTTGAGAAGATTCACGATCGGATCAATGAGGAGAATATTTCCATATTTCCATGGGCTGGAGTGGATTCCTGGAATTTGC